>CAUYSK010128731.1:0-24943 GCA_963575035.1 Avahi laniger
TCCTTGTAGAAACCTTTTACAAAATTCTGCTTCATCTGTAACTTAGTCCTGACACGAGCGTAAGCTTTAAAGGCTTTAGTATGAACTAATTCTACATTTAATAAATACTTATTAAACTCCTGATGTGTTAGACATTGTCCTAGGTGCTGGTGATAAAGCAGCAAAAAAAGTCCTTATTCCCATGGAGTTTACATTCTAATAGGGTAAAGGGAATAGACAAGTATTGACAAGGGGAGTGGGAAAGGAATACTATTTTTTTAGCTTTGTCTAAGAAAGCCTTTCTACTTATGTGACATTTGAGCAAAGACCTGAAGGTATTAACACCATTTGCTCCATACTGACCAAACTGTTCTTATTACTTACAGGTTTCAGGAGATGTGTTACAAGGCTTACCTAGCTATTCGGCAGCATGCCAATCTCTTCATAAATCTTTTCTCAATGATGCTTGGCTCTGGAATGCCAGAACTACAATCTTTTGATGACATTGCATACATTCGAAAGACTCTAGCCTTAGATAAAACTGAGCAAGAGGCTTTGGAATATTTTATGAAACAAATGAATGATGCACATCATGGTGGCTGGACAACAAAAATGGATTGGATCTTCCACACAATTAAGCAGCATGCATTGAACTGAAATGATAGCTGAGAAAGCTCACAGTCTGGATTCTACACTGCACTGTTAATGAATTGTCAACAGGCAAAGACTGATTGCATAGGAATTGCACAATCCATGAACAGCATTAGAATTCACAGCAAGAACAGAAATAAAATACTATATAATTTAAATAATGTAAACGCAAACAGGGTTTGATAGCACTTAAACTAGTTCATTTCAAAATTAAGCTTTAGAATAATGCGCAATTTCATGTTATGCCTTAAGTCCAAAAAGGTAAACTTTGAAGATTGTTTGTATCTTTTTTTAAAAAACAAAACAAAACAAAAATCCCCAAAATATACAGACATGATGGAGAAGGAAAAAGAATATTCTTTTCTATCTTACAAATGTTCTGTGTTTTGAAATGTGGACACAACAAAGGCTGTTATTGCATTAGGCCTAAGTAAACTGGAGTTCTTGTTAAATTACAAAAGATTGGAAAAGAATGAAATTTTTTTATTTTTCCATTGCTGTTCAATTTATAGTTTGAAGTGGGTTTTTTGACTCCTTGTTTAATGAAGAAAAATGCTTGGGGTGGAAGGGACTCTTGAGATTTCACCAGAGACTTTTTCTTTTTAATAAATCAAATGTTTTGACAATTTGGGGTCTTATCTGCACAGTTTTGGAAGCAGTCACAAATGAGACCTGTTATAAGGTGGTATTTTTGGGTTTTTTTCTGGACAGTATTGACAAGGATCTGATTCTTATTTCCCAGGGAAATTCTGGGCTCCCACAAAGTAAAAAAAAAAAATCATCACAGAAAAAGAATGAGCAGGAATAGTTCTTATTCCAGAATTGTACAGTATTCACCTTAAGTTGATTTTTTTCTCCCTTTGCAAATGAACTGAATACATTTTTCATGCATGTTTTCCAGAAAATAGAAGTATTAATGTTATTAAAAAGATTATTTTTTTTATTAAAGGCTATTTATATTATAGAAACTATCATTAATATATATTCTTTATTTACATGATCTGTCCCATAGTCATGCATTGTTTTGCACCCCAAATTTTTTATTGTTTGTAGCAGCATGGTCAGTTTTTCTCTTGGTCTATAGATGAGGCTCAGGCACTATCCCATTTATACCAATAACCAGTGTATAACTACTTAAAGAAAACAGATTAAACTTCATCCTCTTTCCTTTTATTTCTTGGTTTTCATATGAAACCCCCTTCTTCCATCCTCTTCTATAGTTGAGAATGGCTCAGTCATATGAAATCAGTTACCAAAATTAACACAATTTAGACTATCTTCCTGTTATGCTCATGAATAATACTTAATAATATGGGGGGATAGAAACCATGAACTTTCTACCTTTTTAAGCTATTTATCCATATCTCAAAAATAAAAATAGGCCATTAAACCATTTTAACATTCATCTCCCATTTCCAAGTAGTCAGGGCTCATTCTCCAACTTTATTAAATACCATTCAAGCACAGGGCACATTCTTAAACATTTTGAAAAACATCAACCCAGATGTAGGGGCTAGTGCTAGTCATCACTCTAGAATCTGATATTTTATTCAGTAGTTGAAATGAATGATTAATGTCCTAGGAAATTAGCTTTAGCAAATGTCCAGGTGCCACACCAAAAAAAGTGCAATAGTTTACTGACAGTTTTCTAGATTAGGCATATTATTGGAAAACAGTTTTATAAAGAGTGAACATTGTATGCTCTAGTAAAGAATCACTTTAAAAATACTCATTTATGAAATCTGTTACCTATAGTAGAAGTCTTGAATAGTGAACAAGGGACTCTAATACAAATACTCTTAATATCTGGCTATTTTAGAACCCTTAAAGGGCATAATTATTGGAGATTTAGGTACTTCACTAAAGCATGTATATAATATTGCCAACAAGAAAAATAAATTTGAGGATTAAGGAAACTTATTTCTGTAAACTGTCTTGGAATAGTTAAGCAGAATTTAAACTCTGTTTTAAGCAGGAAACCAGATAAATTTTTTTGCAGATATAGAAGATTTCATAACTTACTAAATTAATATTTTGTGTCATTTAGATATATACAGTTGATATATACTAACATCCCAGTCTTTTCTACATCAGGGTCTGATTATAGGAAAACTCAACAAAATGGTACAAATCTAAAACTTTGATGGCGAAAACTGAAGATTTAACAGAGAACTGTGTTTTACCTGAGTGCCAAAAAGCCTTGAGCCTCCTTGCTCAAAATTTATGTAAGTTTTGCATTTTTTTCACGTCAGTCCAGATAGTTGTCTCCCCTTCTCCCAGGACCTCTCCACCATTAAAACACACAGTCCACATAGCTTATTTTATCATTTACATTTATTTTCAAGCATTATTACAGCCAAATTAATTCTATTTGTAGAAGTGTAGACAAATTCCATAAAGAATATAGATGAAGTGATCTAAGAAAGAAATGAGGGACAGGTAATGCTCAGAACGTCAAATAACCAAAAATTGAATTAAATGCTACATAGATGACTAGGATCTGTTTTAAGTCAGCAATGACCATAGCCACTTCTAGTTATTTCAGTATCAGAGATCAGTTCCCATGGATTGCACAGTTCCTGTAACCACCCGTCATTGTCAGTGAATATGCTGTAACTGTTGGCTCTACAGTTTCATTGGGTCACTTCAGAAATATTTCCTTTGGTAATTATTTTGGAGAAAAGAAAAATGTCTAAAGAAAGTAAAACCTAATTTTAAACACATGGTGGCAAGAAATAACTGTGAAAATCATGCTTTAACTTTTTACCATATTCTCAGCTATACAAAAACATTTATTTTGAAGATTTTTAGATTGTTGTTAATTTGAAATCTGTTAATCTTATTGTAGAATTTGAGTTTTTTAAAAAGATGTTTCTAATTGGATTTTTAAAAGAAGAATGGAATTTGGTTGCTATTTTATGACAGAACCTAAGTTTTTTGTGGTTCTTAGTGTCCTATGTAAAACTTAGTGTCAAGGTGAATCGACTTTGAGGTTTTCCCTTCTATTCTGCTTTATATTAAAAGCCCACTGGGAAATGGCAACCTGGTGAATATATAATGAATTGTAAAATATTTTAATGTGTAACTTTTTCAACTGTGAAACTATTGGTTTTTTGATGAAAACAGCTGCTGATAAAGTATTTTGTGTAAAGTGTAGTTCTTATTAATCAGGAAAATGACAACTTGATTAGACTGTGTATACCCTCTTGGATTTTATTTTAAATGGATTGGTGATTTTCACATAGGTAAAACACAGTCCATCTGTATTCTTTTTTCCATCAAAAATTGAATGATTTGGCATTATAAAAAAAATTGTGAGCAGCCTATTTAAAGGCCCCATGGAAATTTCACAGCACATAAACCTTGGTTTGTTTCTTAATGATTTTGTAAATCTGTTTAATTCATATTTTGATCAATAGCCCATGCTTGCCAACTCTTTGAAGAAATTTAATTTCCAGCAGCATTTTAAAGCTAGCCTGTTAACTGTTCCTGAATATTTTAAGTTCCTCTTGTTTCTATGTCTGCACAAACTGCAGACCTGGGCTGGACCCACACACTCAGTCCACCTTAAAAAATTGTTTTGATGTCCAAGACATCACTAAAATATTTAGTTTAAAGATAATATGTGGTGTTAATAGATTGTGGTGCTTCTACTATTTAAAGACAGCTTTCATACTTCAGATGTTTTTGAGAAGAGCAGACTGAAGGGAGGGGGCAGGAGAGGGAGGAGTTGTTTGAATGAATTACATTCTTTATATCCATGCAGCTCAGATGGGGCATGTCTAAGAGAAGGCTGAAAGTTGTGAGAGTATATTGTGTATACTGTGAGAGAATTAACTCTTCGTCAAGCATAGGATTGTGAAAGCTGAACTGTAAAATTCAGCACTGACAGCATCATCAGATAATCATTCTTGGTGACAGAATAATACAGCTGGGCTGTTTTTGAAAATACAAACAGAAAACCATTTTTAATTATCACATTAAAAATTGTAAATATCTCTTACGTGCCATGGCCTGGGAAGCTGTTTTTGTTTTCTTCTTTAAAACTTTATTTTCATTCTCTGAAAAGATTATGGGGTTTAGCGCAAGATAACTATGGTCCTGATAAAATTGGATGACTCTACCTCAGAAGGTTAATAGGGAAAAATGTAAATGTCATAGTTCAATACTTCGGGCTCTGACATTACGAGAAATTTTGCAGATCACTGTATTTTAGATTTATAAAGTCAGAGTTGGCATGCCTCGTTTTTAATGGTATAGAAGGCATTAAGAAAAAATTTGGCTAAAATTTAATCATTGTTGCAGCCATTTGGAAAATGCTCTAGTGTGAGGAAGTTTATGGTACTAAGCTCTTGAATTTGGCATCTGAAATTCATTTTTTCTCTTTTCTTTATTATTAGTGCATTTGGTGTGTGTATAATAACACACATTTCTATTTGTATACACACTGCTTGCTAGCCCTGGTCAAGAGGCATCTTTTATAAAAGATAATAAACAAATATCAAGGTTCTAAAATTCAGAAGAGTTTAGAATTTATTAGGAGTCTCCCAAGTTGGGATGTTAATTTTTAAATAAACATTTCATTCAAGTATTACACTTGATTAAGGTTTTACACTTCCTTTTTATTAGTGGTGTGCATTCCTTTTGCTTGAGTTTAGGTATGTTAATATTTTATCCCTGCTAGTTAGCATAAAGTGACAGGTGTGAACCATAAGGAAATTTCTGGCTTAATTTTTACACAACTACATATAAGAGTTTTAGTGGAGAAAAAAAAGTAAAAATTAGTCCTCTGTACATATAGTGTAGTTAGGTAAATGGTTTTCACTACCAACAGTATACTCCATTCCTCATGTAGGTAAGTACAGAAAAGGTTTTTAAATGCATTTTGCAAGTCATTTAAGTCTATGAATCTATCTGCAACCTTATATAATCTGTCACTACAATTATTTTGTGGTTATGCTAAGAATCATGTATATTTTTAGGTATTCTTATTTTTGTTAATTTTTCTAGATTAGCAAGGAAGCAGAAAACCTTCATTGTTTTATATTAAAATATAATGACTAAACTTAATTCTAGTATGAATTTCTAAATGTGGTCATTATCTATTGATTCCATAACAAAAAGCCCCTTATTAAATTCAATTTATGTTCCTAAGAGTGATTGGAGGACTTGGTCCTCATCTGATTTCTACAAATGTTTTCAGCTATGGAACCCAAGTTTCAAACGAAGTTAAATGGTTTCAGTGTGATTCAGTCCTCAGACTTAATTGGGTTGAATAAAATCTAAAAAATATATCCTTTTGGAGCATAACATAACACTTTAATATCTTGGGGAATGTTACACTACCAACAGAAGACTACTTACTAACATATCAAATGTTTACTTTGGAAGCTTCAACAAGGAGTTTGAACCACCCTTTTTTGGCCCTATAATTGTAGCAATTCTATTTCTCTATATTTTGTCATTCAATGAATTGAAGTCCCATGTTATACTGCATTAGTTAGAAGAAAAATGTTTTTAATGTTCTTTTAATGATGGCCCAAAAAGTATGTGACACAGCAAGATGCATGTGTTATTATATTAAGAATATAGAATAATACAGTATCACTAAATTTAAGACCTCTTCCCAGTCTTGCTTTTCATAGCAAGAAGTTTGGCCTGTGACTGCACTTACTGTTTGTGCTCATCAGAAACTGTCAATGTCTGCTTTTCTTTAACTTTGCAGTCTGTAACATCACGCTGTTTATTAAAATATATATATATTACTTTGACTTGTGTCTAAACAATCCTTAGTGTATTATATAAACAAAAAACCAGTAATTCTATTTTGCCATTCCTTTTGAAAAGCAAATCAGTGTTGCTATAATCAAAATTTAGCTGGCTTTGAATTCTTTTCAATAATGACTAAGAATACTTGATTGATCTGTAACATTTATACCTTAAAAGCAAGGTCTTCTGCCTCGGTAAAATGATGAATATTAGAGAAATGTATGTTTAAATATTAACTTCCTTTCAGCATAAAGAATTACTTGTATTTTAAGCAGAAATATATGTATATACATATATGTATGTTGTGTATGTATATGGGCAGGTAGCAGGACTTTTTTTCAAGTCACTTAAAGACCAGAACCTAGAAGTGAAGTTAGGCTAGAAGCGAACTGGTTTGGCTTTCCATTATCAGAAATGCTGCAAAAACACAGCAGAAGGCAGCTGTGCGTTTTTCTTTGGCCAGTAATACACATGGACATTGATAATTTAGTACTTCTGAGTAATGAAACAAATCATTACTTAAATTTTATTTATTTGCCAAATGGTTTGAGCAACTTTGAATTGACTTTGTTCTCCAAGGACCATGTCTCTCTTTCCTGGAATGAACCAAGTAGCCACTATCTGAATGGAAAACTGTGGTAATTGAAACACACGCTTCGGGTTTTGAATAAGTGGTTTTGAATTTTTTTAGGAGAAAAATCCCAACAGTTGCATCTTGTTAGGTGGAAGTCAAATTTACTAAGAAATGAAATAGAGATGTGCCCTTAATTTAAGAAAACTGTAGAATCTCAATTGAAGAATGAGTTAAAATATGCATGCATACATATATATTTTATTACAGAGAAGGCTTTGGTATACAAAATAATTTACCCTAACCTTTTAAGTAGCAGGTTCTGGGTCTTAAATGCATAGCACATTTAGCTAAGAGAACAGAGGTGGGGGCAGGTGGAATCAGCTCTTGCAATTCCTACCCCTAGCCTACAGGTATAGATACCAGCTGTCCAATAAAAAGTACCAATGCTGACTGAATATTGCAACTTAACACAAGATTTTTTTTTTTTGATCTATGCACTAACATTTTTGAACACCTGTACTAGATGCTACAAACTAAGCGGAGTGTTTCACTTACTCTGCCTTGTTATTCTTTAAAATAACCCCATGAAAGTGATGGTTATATCCACATTATAGATGAAAAAGAGAGGCTCAGTTTAGCTGATTGGCCCAAGGATACATACCAAAGTTGTAATTATGGCCTACAAAGTTAAATAAATCCTACTCTGAGACACATGTTTTCTCCACCATTCCACACAAGAAAGGGGAAAGATGATTCATTACTGGTCAAGTCAATATTGTTCTGTTTATGCAGCTTATTTAGTAACTTATAACTTGAAATTAATTGCTAAAAGGTATTAAACTAACTTAGAATCAAAGCTTTTGGTTTGATTACATCTACATATAAAAGTAGCTTCAAAAGTCTCTATTGTCCGTAATTTTAGATTTTTTAGTAAAATTTTAAAGACACTTCGAGGCACATTGAAAAATCAGAATGAACTGTTTTCAACTCAAATTCAGCTTATTTAACCTGCAAAGCACTTGTTGAAAGAGTCTTGTGACATTATTACTTAATAACCATGGTTGACTCATTAATTTAAGTATGGACAATTGTTGACTACCCACATAGGACTTTTCTGAAGTGTGAATTATCTGAGATGAATATTGAAATCCAGTACAGCTTTTCCTTCACATCTCTGGCCATTTCTCCCACTCCTACCAGAATTTGCACTAAGAGTAAAATGAGCTTATGTATGTATGATTAACTAGAAAAATTACATGGTACATGGCAAGGTTAAATACAAATAACTCAAAACTTAATGAATTTTCTAGGCAGCAGCTTTCCTTCTTTATCATGGTCGGTGAAGAAAAAACAAACTATATGGTAGGTCCATGTTTTCTTAAATTTTCTATCAGACTCTTGCCTTCCTACAGTGAATGAACTGTTCTTCACTGAGATTTTTTTTATGAGAAATGTTTTAATATGAACGGTATTGCATAGAATTAGGCTGATGGTTCAATGTTCAATAGGTTAGATACTCTCATTATTTATTTCCATATTGACAGATTCTAGCTGGAGCTAAAATTAGATAAAGAATACCTTGATCTCATTTTGCCATGTAGGAACAAAAAGTGCTTCCTTGGCTCATGTGGAAAGAGATTTGGAGTATAAAAGTTGGTGGATTTGTATGTATTCATAGAATAAATAGAATATATATTATAATTAATAAGGGTTTTATTTAATTAATTACGTATTAATAAGGGTTTTTAAAATATTTTTCTCACATGATATTCAATTTTAATTACCCTTTACATGATTAGTTTACAAGCAGGCATAGTTAGGTCCTCAACTGCAGAAACTGCAGGCGTGCGAAGGCCAGGACTTTAATTTGGCCACCATCTTAAGATTTCTCTGCTCCTTCCTTTGCTCCTCCGCATACTCCACAGTTTGAATCGATGCTGTTCCATATGGGGTACTTTGCCACCTACCTCATCTCTGACTGCAGTGCTATATTTTTCACACAGTAAAGACAGGTGCTGTGTTAATCTTACCATGCCAACAATCAGGGCACCACCTAGCAGAGTCAATGAAGGCCAAAATAAACAGTGGAAGATAACCATTTGGTCATACTTTTTTACAAGAATGACATCTTCAGATTGGCTGTCTGGACTGTAGAAGCATGAAAAGGGGGTTCCATTTTTGTGGTCGAAGAATTCCTTTATATCCAGAGCCCTGATGAGCAAATCGTTCCTATTTCGGTGGCACTTGGGTGTGTAAAAGCACTAGGAATATAGAGGAGGAAAAAAAGGTACTGTCACCAATACCAAGCACTTAACAGTTCTGATCCTGAAATAGCTTCAGGCTGAAGCTTCCAGAGGGAAATTTCAATCTTAGAAAATGGTAAAATATTACATAGCAGGAAGGCCAGAGTGAAATGGCCATTTCCAAGCACTAAGAAAGGATATGGGAAGGAATTCTTAGACTGTATAACATTGCAGGAAAGGCAGTGACCAACTTCCTAAGGACTATGACTCCTCCCCACATGCAGGTCCTTGTTCTCTTTCTGGACAGTACCCCAACAAATGCATTTGTCCATTCAACAAAAACGCATTGAGCCCTACTACAGGCTTTCAACACCTGCTAGTGCCTCGATCTCCTGTCACCAAATCTTTCCCTAAAGGGTAGCGCATCGAGGCTTTTGCTCTAGGCCCACAGTGAGGGAGACCCACCTGGGCTTTGGTTCCTGGGAAGCAGAACCAGTGGAGAAGGGATCTCTATCAGCTAGTGGCTTTTTCAGAAAAACTTGAGGTTTATTAACATATCCATTAGACATTTGAGGTACTGTGCTAAGGGCCTATAAAATGTTTGAAACCTCAAAAATTATTGCATCCAAAAGAGAAAACAGAAATCTTCAAATTGAAATTAGTGCTCAGTTAAAGACACGAAGTGTAACAATATGTCAACTAACAACTTTTATAGGTAGGTGTGAATATAAACTTTAAATATGACCCAGTTATATAACTTACTAAAATAAAAATTGTAATAAACCTGTAAATTTCTTTGATTAAAAAAACTGCTTGATTTATAGTAGACTGTGAGTACATTTTAGCACTTTTCAGTGATGGCGAGTGGGATCTCCGAAAGCAAGAGTGCCTGCAAATGACTGTGCGTTGGCTCGACCTGGGAATTCCAGACACCAAGCTGTGAAACTGGAATAATCCCTCTTCTTTCTGTGTATGCCATTTCCCTCCAAGAATGCTTTTAGCTTCATTTAGCCTGACTTGATCACTACAAAATTGTTCCCTAGAAGCAAATAGATTTATCCCTAGAGACAGCCCTGGGTTTTGTGCCCTGCTAGGGACAGTCTGGCATGGAAGGGTTGCTGCGGTAAGAACTCTTTAATTACATGAACTTTCCATTACCTTGGAATTTATCTGGACAGCCTCTTCATTGTAACGTAGGAGAGCTTTCTGACCTGAATGGGTGAGGTTCACAAACACCTGAAGACACGGGAATGTCCCCTGACCGCGGCAGTCCGCACCACAGGTGAAAGCACAGCCCAGCCAGTCATCCGTGATATGTGTGTGGATGGCGGTGCAGTTCGATTCTTCTCTCCTAGTGCTTCAACGTGAAAAAATAAATGTTCTTCACCCACTAGAAAATTCAGTTCTACCTTTCTAATACGGTAGCCAGAGGCATTTGTGTATTTCAGTGCGGCGTAGGCCCATTTCAGAGGGCACAGAACGATCAGGGAGCTGGAGGACGCGAGACGGGGTAAACGGCAACACGTTGCCAAGTTTCATCTCACTTCTGATCCTACTGGCATATTTCTCACTATACCAACCCTTAGATCAATGGTTTTCAAACTTCAGAATCACCTGAATGAGTTTCTTAGAATGAAGAATTTGTTAAAATGTGGATTTTAGGGTTTCACCCCTAGATACTCTGTTTCAGTAGATCTGAGTTGAGGCCCAGGAATCTGTATATTTACCAGTATTTAAGATGCAGGTATTCGGAAAACCATACTCTAAGCAAGGTACTGTAACCACCAAGATCCACACTCACTTAGAAATATCATCTCTCCTGCCTGCCTCGTTATCTCAAGATGCACCCACTGCCTTGTCCTGATGAAAATGTGCCTTTGGAAGGAGTCCAGCTACAGGGCCCTTAGTCAACACAGGCTACAGAAGATCTGGTAACAAGGTACAATTCCACATGCCCACTCTGCTTTCAAAGAGGCAAGTACAAACCATACAAGGAATCTCTCATTAGAATACTTGCCATGTTTCTGCTATCAGTGAGTTCCTCGACGTCAGGAGCTACAGCCTATTCATCTTTATGTTCCTCAAGGCGTGAAGCAGAATGCCTCTCACATAGTAGATGCTCAATAAATGTGCTGAAGTAAATTTTACTTGGAAAACATTCCTTCAGAATTTGCACATGTGCTACATACACAGAATGTCCTCAGTGCTATGAGAAGTGGCAGACAAAATTCCTGCCATGAAGATCTCGTGGTGGTTGAGGAGAAAGGATATATGTGTATGTATGAAATAATTAGAGAAAAAGTCCCAGATAAAGTAAATGAGGGTGGGAAGAAATGCTTCGACTGAATGTATGCGACCAGCTCTTCAGGTACCCTCACACTCACATCTAGGTGGGTCCCTATGTTTATTTACTGGTGCCTTAAACACAGAAAGTTAGATTAGCAAGCTCTAAAGTCAGAATGTTTGAAAAGCAGGGCTTCTTAACTACCACCTTTTATGGAGCAAAACTACTCTCTGAGATGGCACAAGACTGTAAGGCAAGAGAGCCATGACAATGTACCACTCATAAGCATTCCCTTAATTACTTGGATTCAACAATTTCCAGAAATGCTTAGAAAAGTAAAACTTAAATATAAGCAACACTTTGCTGCCAACTTGAAAAAGGTATCTTCATATAACTCATTTGATCGGGATATTCGCTAAAAAGAACAGAAAAAGAGAAAGAAGAAAAGAAAAAAGAAGATATCTTCAAAACAGCTCCCAAATCTAGAGTGGGTACAGTAGCTCGTGCCTGTACCAGCGCTTTGGGAGGCCAAGGCTGAAGGATCACTTGAGGCCAGAAGTTTGAGACCGGCCTGAGCAACATAGCAAGACTCCTGTCTCTACAAAAAAATAGAAAAATTAGCTGGGCATGATGGCATGCATCTGTAGTCCCATCTACTCAGGAGGCTGAGGCAGGAGGATCAAGTAAGCCCAGGAATTTGAGGTTGCAGTGAGCTATGATGATGCCACTGACTCCAATCAGAGACCCTGATCAAAAAAAAAAAAAGAAAAAGAAAAATCTTCCAAATATATCACATTTTAAAAAATAGTATGATCTGCCTGAGCACACATGTGCATTCACAAATATTTATTCAACTTATATAGATATATGTAATACAGCTATATTTTTTTAAAAAAAAAATAGATAAGGAAAATGGAGTAACAGGAAAAGAAGGAGAGAAAGCTAGAGTGAAGTCAGGAGTGCATACAAACATGTAACCTGATAACCAAAAGATCCCTTATAGTTATGAGAACCAAGATGCAAATGTGCCTCTGAGCTTCCTAGCAGCCAAAGCAATGAACACAACCAGATACATGATTCCTGTTGTCCACTGAATAAAAGTAAGCTGGTTGATCAGGAGCAGCACAGTTTCTTCTGGTGGTAATACTAAAGAGAAGATTCTTCTGGAATCCTTGTAATAGCGGGACCGTGGTGCTGTAGTGGATGGTGACCTCTGCATTTTTGCCCTAACTATGGTAACCCAGGAATGGCAGGAGATGACTCTGATAAATAACCAACATAGGCCACCCATGTCCTCTTCTGTGACCCCTTTCCCTCAGTGAATTCCTAGGCCACCTTCTTCCCAGCCGCCCTTCCCTCCCCTCCCCACCTTCAGTTGCTCTTCAGCTGTCCAAAGCGAAAGCATCTCTGGCTTCCCCCTACTCTGTCCTGACCTCCCTCAAAATGCACCATATTGTGTGAGCCATCCTCCAAAATTAAACAGCTCCTCCCCTGCCATAATCAAAATCCAAAATCCCCATCCTCTCATTTCAGCAAACTTCATTAGGTATTAAGAGGCAAGGAATCATATGTCAGAATGACAAGCATATTGCTTACTGGCTACGTGACCTTGGGCAAGTTACTTGCCTTTCTGAGCCTCAGCTTTCTCATTTATAAAGTGAAAATTAAAATAGAAAGCCTTACTAATAACATAAACAGTTGCAATAAAGCTAGAGAAAAGAAAATGTTATTAAGAAAATCATAAGGAAGAGAAAATACATCCACTCTTCATTAAGTGGAAGTGGATCATCATAAAGGTCTTCATCCCCACTGTCTCGGTGTTGAATAGGTGGAGGAAGAGGAGGAAGGGGAGGGGTTGGTCTTGCCGTGTCAAGGGTGACAAAGGCGGCAGAAAATGCGAGTGACCAGCGCAGTTCAAGCCCATGTTGCTCAAGGGTCAATTCTATTATTACATGTGTTTAGCAAGGAACTTAATTAAAAGAAAATAAAGGAACTAATATGGACTGAGCAACTACTATGTGCCAGGTATACATTATCAAACTCAAAAACCTCAGACTCAAAAAACTTTTATTGTGCTCACATACAAGTTTTAACCCTTCCCTGGAATATGCACATTTTAAAGGGAGAATTCATGACCTAATGAGTATCTAGTCCGTGGATTCTGTTATATGTGGATTACGAGATGGGAGGCGGAAGGAGAGAAAGGTATATCTTCAACTTTCTTACCGCCTCCTGCTTCACAGCCAGCTCCCCCCACACTGAGAGGGGACCAGGTATTGTATCTTCCCTGTCCTAGACCACATCAGGATGGCCGAGACTGGAGAAACCAAAGCCAGCCTCCTCTCCTTTACTATTGTGTCTAGATCTGATCTGAATTGGAAACTCCGGATCTCCTTTCTGTTTCTTACCTGAGCATGAAAGGCTTTAGAATGGTTGTCCCAAGCAAGAAGAACATCAGGACTGAAAAGCCCATCATTGCAAACCCTAGCAGCACGGCTCGGTCCTCTCCAGCACTGGACGGCAGCTTCTTATGCACGTCTGCCAGGTCTCCATCACTGTAGTCTGCATCTCTCTTCTTCCCTGAGGTAGCAAAGGCTGTCCTTTGGGGGAAGTGAGGAGGAGACATCGTGATAAGCTCAGGAAGGAGTGGGAACCAAGCCATGGCGGCGGGGGAGGGAGGGATAATGCTATTTGCCTCCCACCTGAAGGTCATGAGCAGGTTCGATGCAACACAATGAAGTCCCACGTTTAGAATTTGGTAAAAAGTCCTATCCATCTAAACAGCTAGAATGATGTGTTATGTGTCATCGAATATTTTTAAAGATATGTAACAAACAAGACTAAGGAATGCTGCCTTGTAGAAGTCTTTGGAAATGTGTTTAATCAGTGACTAGAAAAGAATTATCTATAAGTGGCTTTCTTTTGTTTTATGTAAGTAAGTGTTACAAATTTATTTATCTTTCAGGGATATTGCACATTCCCCCTGAAAATAACTTTTACATTCTCTTATAAATTCCATATGGAAAGAATGACTCAAAAAGTTCACATTTGGAATTAGCAGCACCTTGAAATGGTAGGGTTTGACTGGTTCTTTCATGTTCACCTGCTGGAAAGGCAGCATGTCCACCACCAGGCTTTCCGGCCCAGGCCCAGTCCACTCAGAATCATGAATGGAGTTTTCACTGCTTCTTCTCTCCCTCACCCCTCTATTCCTCCTCTCTGTCCACTCACAGCTCTGTGTGAGTGTCCCTGCTCTACCTGAAAACCTGCTCCAGCAAAGGATGTGAAAAATTCTTTCTGAATGGGATACCTAGTGAATGGTGAAGCCCAACACAAAGGCTGCAAACTGGTGGCCCATGGAAAGCATACAGCCCATAGATGTGTTTTGTTTGATCTTGTCTGTGCTGCTTTTTTTTTTTTAATGTGGAATAAGTTGCTAACACTATAAAAATCATGACATTTCTCATAAAAATGATGATTTCTGACTTTTGAAAAAATCACAAAATCCAGATTCCTGCATATGAACAGTGGCTGCCGCTGTGGACGGGGTGTGTTCTCCAGTTGGCCAGAGTCCCGCCACTGCCTATGGTCAATGTCACTGATTTGCTGTTCCCTGCTCATTAGCCATTTGAGTTCCAGAGGTATTTCCATTTTAAAAAGATTAATGAAATCGTAAGCCAAACAAATGCAGCTCTAATGGTAGAAACTCAGGCTCCATCAGCTGCCAAAAGCTTACTAAATTTTGAAGCCAAGCAAAAACCTTATCAAGGGAATTGCTAGTTGTTTTTTTCCAAAAGTGTATTTCATACCTTATGCCACAGCCTTCTCCTTTCCTCTCCTCCCTTTCCCCTCAGCAACATCTTTAGATGAAGAAAGAGGGAATGTCAGGCAATTCAGACAGTCCCAGGAGGCTGCACTAGGAAGCACGGACCCTGGAAGTCAGCAGGACTCTGTGGTTAACACTACTCTGGGAACTGAGGAGCTGGTTGGGTATTTTTAGTCCCGTTCGATATTTTGCTCATCCTCTATCATCCCACCCTCAGAGAATGAGCACAAAAAATAATTTTAATAAAATTTGAACCAGTACATTTTATCATTTATCAACAAATATGGTAGATTAAGGAGAGAGTTTTGGCTCTAAAGTAAGGTTTGGATATTTTTTGTAGTTTCCAATATCCAATGCCCTGCATTTTCCCTTGTGCCCTGAAACTGGCTCTGTAGCATAAGGTATCTTGGAGGCTCACTGTAAGATATCCTTGGAATCCATGGGTGAAAAGGGTTATAATGAGGTCTCTGTGGCACTTCTAACATATTCATTTACTGTACGCAATTATAATGGTATGTTATAAGAAACTAGCATAACCTGATTCTGATCTGATTTAGGAATAAGACAGGCCTGGTGGTACCCCAGACTAGACTTTCTATTTCTAATATTTCTGTCCACTTTGTGCCAAGGCTTTATGAAAAGTTGAAAATCTCCTAGATCCCTTGTAAAGAAGCTATTTCATGTTTGTGGGAAGGGATAATATAAAATAATAATTAAAAGTTAACACAGATATGTTTTTATTATTGTAAAAGTAATAGGCTTCTGTTTCAGCAGTATGGTAGACTAGACACCCACTCTAACTGCAAACAACTAAAAATTATAGACAAAGCTTAAAAAAAAAGAGTTGGAAATATCAAAGGACAAAAACTATGAAAGTGGGAACCGAGAAAGGGAAGTGGGGAGAAGCAGTTTATCTTCGAGGGCGTATGCACAACTTGGTGAACTTGAGCCTTAGTTTCACAGTTTGTAGGGTCACAGGGACGGGAGACAACGCCCAGGGCCTATCCAAGGTATGGAATTTAATATACCATTCAACTAGGGCTGGGACCCCAGCGTCAGGTCGAACTAGAAATAATCCTTCTCCCCCACTCTTCACTCAAACAACTCCATAGGTGATTGCAAGAAAAATTCCTTCCTCAAAACTTGACACTGACTAGAGGAGGAAAATTACGATCTCCCCTTAAATTTTATAACCTTAGGGTGATCCTCAAGAGAGATTTTAGCCTAATTCACACTTGCTGGGTAATCCAAAAACCCTAGCTAAGAATTTTAGTTTAATGTTGTTTAAGTAGGTAGCGCCCTCTGCCTCCTGGCAGAAGCGAATACATATCTCCTCTATAGAAGCTCACATCCAACTTAGGCCTTGAAAGAATCCTGTAAATTTCTAAGAAGTATGTGCTCTCATTCAAAAAACGCACAGGGAAATCTAGGCCTTTGCAAAAAAAAAAAAAAAAATACACAGATCCACAAAAATTTCAGATACTTGAACAAAATATAAAATATGTATTATGTATCTGTAATATATTTAAAGAAATAAAGGAAATGAAGGATTGAACATATCAGAAAAAGCAAGAGACTTTAAAATATGACCAAGCTAATATTAAAAAGAAGCAAATAGGGCCGGGCGCGGTGGCTCACGCCTGTAATCCTAGCACTCTGGGAGGCCGAGGCAGGTGGATTGTTTGAGCTCAGGAGTTTGAGACCAACCTGAGCAAGAGCGAGACCCCGTCTCTACCAAAAATAGAAAGAAATTAATTGCACAGCTAAAAATATATAGAAAAAATTAGCCGGGCATGGTGGTGCATGCCTGTAGTCCCACCTACTTGGGAGGCTGAGGCAGTAGGATTGCTTGAGCCCAGGAGTTTGAGGTTGCTGTGAGCTAGGCTGATGCCATGGCACTCACTCTGACCAGGGCAACAAAGTGAGACTCTGTCTCAAAAAAAAAAAAAAAAAAAAAAAAAAGAAGCAAATAGAATTTCAAAGAATGAAAAATAAAATAATTGAAAGTAAAAACTTAATAAACAGATTTAACAGTCAATTAGATACGTCTGAAAAGATAATTAGGAAACAGAGAGCTGGATCTGCAAAATAGCCAGAGTATAATGCAGATCAAGTCTGCATGCTAAATTTCTAGAATAGCCCCTAAAAGAGCAGAAATAGATGATACAACTTCCAAACTAGCAGAGGGAGAAAGAATGGAAGAAAAAAATATCAGTCCAAAAGAAGGCAAGAAAGAAGAGGAAAAAACTCATGAAAAAGACAGGACAAATAGAAAGCAGAAAGTAACATGAAAGAATAATGTTACTTTATTGGTATATCAGTAATTACAATAAAGCTAAATGGATTAAATGATTCAGTCAATAGATAAAGATTGTCAAACTAGATTTAAAGAAATATACAGATGGTCCCTGACTTACAATTGTTCAACTTTACCATGGTGCAAAAGCAATACACATTTAGTAGAAACAGTAATTGGAATTTTGAATTTTGATTATTTCCTGGGCTAGCAATATGTAGTACCATACTCTCTCGAGATACTGGGAAGAGGCAGCGAGTCACAGCTCCCGGTCAGCCGCATGATCACAAGGGTAAACAACCAATACTTGTAAGTTTTTAACTTACAGTATTTTCAACTAATGATGGATTTATCAGGACATAACCCCATCATAAGTTGAGGAGCATCTGCATTTGTTTTTACAAAAGATACATGTAAAATACACAGATACAGGAAAATTGAAATTTATAGACAAAATGCAACAAAAAGCAAGCTGATATGAATCTTAAAATAAAAAACTTTATTAGAAGAAAGTAAAAACACTGATTAAGGTTCAATTTACCTCGAAGATATAGCAATGCTCATTTGCGTGTACCTAACAGCATTGCCTCTTTGATCAAACTATAAGGAGAAATAGATAAAATCTATCAAATTATGAGATATTTTTATATACTTCCTCAGTAATTGACAGCTCAACCCAGACAAATAAGGAAATAAATTTGAGCAAAGCAATTAACAAGTTTAATCTAAATGATAAGTATAAAATACTATCCCTACAGAATATATATTCTTCTCAAGCACATGTGGAACATTATGAGACCTGATCACAAACTTAGCCGAAAAGAATGCCTCAACAAATGTCAAAGGATTCATGAAAGTAATGTACTTTCTGTTCACTTGCTGGATTATTTCCCTTCTTCTTTATAGTGTTTTAAATAGAATAAGATCACACTAGATATAGTTTGGGGTGGGGTTTTTTTCATCTTTTCTACTTAACATAATAAGCACTTTCCCATGTCTTTAACAGTTCTTTGTACCCTTATATTGGCTACATAATATTCCATCAATTGGATAGACATATTTCCTTAACCATTTCCTTACTGCTAAATACTACTGAGTTGTTTCCAGTTTTCTCAGACTATAAACAGCCCTGTAATTAACTTTGTGGTATTTACAAGCACACTTAGACACTAAGGACCTCAAAGCACTGAAGAACCATCTCGTTTGCTCTCTCATCAGTGAGATGGATATAAAACATTTTATTCTTTTTTGCCAATAATACATCTCTACTTCTACCCAATGTATTCCCTCAAGGTGTTTTATTCATAGTCAAGGCTGTATCGATCCCTCTTCTGTTTTCACTGCAGACAGGACTGACTTTCCCAACAGACACGAGTACTATACATTGCTACAGGTTCTTTCTGGCTTAGCCTGCGGCAAACTCCATTACAAAGAGTTTGACACAGTCATCTGGGCGTGATCCCCACAGAAGCCAGCAGCCTCTCCCTCCAACACTGAAACTTGTACAAGAAGTGTTCCTTTGAAAGGTGCTGCGGCTCATCAAAGCTTCATAATTACCATCTGACACTCATTTTACATGTGTATGTAACCTCTAAGCATTGGATATGTTAAATAAATTTTTCCCTGTAATTTGTTTTTGTTGCAGAGGAGACTTTGGTAATGATTTTTATCCTTCCATTTTTTAATTACAAAATTATTTAACAACTTCTTTTGAAACAGAAAATAAGGTTGAGTAAAGTCAACATGGTTCATCAGGTTCAGCAAGAGGAAAGAGCAATAATCCAATTGTGCATTTCAGAAATGAAAATGGGATACTACACTATATTGCTTTGAGAACGATACGGCTGCCTTTATATCCAGTTAATTATGTTATGAACGGAGCATTAAAACTTGTTTGCGTGCATGTTTGTCATTTGATCTTTTGCCATACAATGATTCACTTTAATTGTTCACAAAAGAATTAGTTCATGTCTAGGACAGATGAGTCTCTTTCTTTACTCTGTAATCTGTTGCTTCCTCTCTAAACCCCCACCCCATCCAAACCCCTGTATCTCACGCTCTTCCTGCATTCTCCTCTCAAATATCCATGACTGTGCTTAAATTATAGCAGCAGTCGGTAAGGTGAAACCATTGTCATCTGTAATGTTTCCACACTCTCAGCTCCCAACTCCACCTGAGCCACTAACAAACACCCAAGTTTCCAGACAGCGATTTGAACGTGGCTGTGAAATGCGCCCCTCCCAAGAATAAGCTGGAGACCTTTAATATCTCACTTCTCAAACACCCCCAGGCATTGCTCTTCTTTCCATTTTGGTGCCCACTTCTGACTGCGCCACGGCCGCAACCTCGGCACAGGCAGGAGTGCCGCTTCTCTAAAGGCCCTCAGTGCCTCTGCTTTGCATGACCCTGGGGAGAAGAGCCTGAACCCAGTCTATCTCACTTCCCCTTTTAAGGAGCAGAGGTCGTTGGTTAATAACAATAGCTACAAAGTATACAGATGGCATAGTTGAGAGAGCACACAGAGAGTAGACACTGTGCTGAGGGACTCTCACCACCCACATCTATCTGGCCTCCAAGAACTTGCCACCTAGGGGAAGGAGCCAACAAGGAAGGATGCAGCCCTGTGATGTCAGTACGGGGGAAGCTTTCGGGGTACCCTATGAGCCACGGCAAGTGGGCATCCTCGGAGGACAAAGACCACACTCAACCCCCAAACTCGATATGGCCCCCCTCCTAACCCTCGTCCTAGGCTGAGAGATTGTGGTGGTGACTTACCTGCCCTGGCGCCTCCGGCTGCCCTGGAGCGTAATTTGAACGGGAATGCTGAAGGGCTGCATGAGCCTGGGGGGCTGAGCAAGATGGACCCCGTTCAGCTGTGTCGTGCCCTCTGAGGGCGCCAGAAGGCCGAAGCTTGAGCATCCAGGAAGTGGAGTCCCAGGGGGACCCCCAGCCCCCAGCGCAGCTGCAGCCCGAAGAACCAGGCTGGGAGCTCCCGGCCCGCGCGTGCTTTCCTGGAGAAGCGGGAACCGGGTGGCCCTGCAGATGCCGGGCAAGGCGGAGCAGTCAGTCCGAGACGCTCAGGAAGGACCCGCGCGGTCTTCTGCAGCCCAAGCTTCTCCGCTGTCGTTGTCCGGGGCCCGCCGCCACCTTATCGCCAGTGTTTCCGCTGCAGCAATCGAGTCCATCGCCATAGAGACCTAAAGGCTTGCGGAAAGTTCTGAGGCCCAGGGGACCCTCTGTAATTGGTGAGGGACATAACTCAGTTCAAGCTTTATAAGAAGAGGAAATGTTTTGCCCTGGCCACGTTTCCTTTTCCACAAATTGTCTGTTAGAGTGCAAGCTCAGAGAATGGGCTTTTCTGGTTAATTGCATGTTCCCATTAAGAGAATTAGCTTTTATACCGTAAGTGACTTCCCGATTTTCCGAGACTCAAAGGGCCACAAAATAACTCGCCATTAAAACTATCGCAAAATTTTTGAAACTATATCAAATATTATTTTATCTTTCTTTGATGACCTAAAAGACATTTGAGGATCTTTTGATACTCTCAAATTATGAACATCATTATATTATAACCACACATTGCTACAGGCACCTGTAGATGGGGTAATAAATAGAATGCCAAATAGACCAATTCTGCTGTATGTTTTTTAGTCAAGGCAAAATTACCTTAACATTTTCCAAAATGTTGGTGTGAACAAGAATATAAGCATAATCTCATCTATAAATATCCATGTATACATAGCTATATAAACTGTTATTTGCAGCCACGTTAATATTGTTTAATAAAAAATATATATTTATATACTTCTGGTTTGTATTATTTTTCTATTAGAGTTAAGGACTACATTCTTTCTAAAATATTTGTTTTTAGTGAACTGATGCAATTTGGAATAAAAACTGATAGCAACTAGGATTTTTTTCCTTCTGCCTCCTACTTCCAACTTAGCCTTGTAAATATATGATAACTTTTCCTTTTCAGATTTAGATGTGCTAATAAATTCCCCTTGCAACTTGGTATGTAAATCTTTAAAGAAGTGAATGATTTGCTGCTACTGTTATGTAATTAATTCAACCTCAGAAATGTGGTAATTTTTGAGACTATGAGACCCTTGCTTGGAGCCCAAAACTTGCATCTGCCTTTACTGGAGCTTTCTGGTCATTCCCACTATGATTCTAGTTCCATTTATTTTTATTATTTATTTATTTATTTATTTATTTTTGAGACAGAGTCTTGCTCTGTTACACAGGCTGGAGTACCGTGGTGTCAGCCTAGCTCAAGCAACCTCCAACTCCTGGGCTCAAGTGATCCTCTTGCCTCAGCCTCGCGAGTAGCTGGCACTACAGGCACACACCATCACGCCTGGCTGATTTTTCTATTTTTAGTTGCTCGGGTAATTTCTTTCTATTTTTAGTAGAGACAGGGTCTCATTGTTGCGGAGGCTGGTCTCGAACTCCTGACCTCAAGCAATCCTCCCGCCTTGGCCTCCCAGAGTGCTAGAATTACAGGCATGAGCCACCACACCCAGTCAATTCTCTTTCCATTTAAAAGAGGCTGAGCATGATAGCTCATGCCTATAACCCCAGCACTTTGGGAGGCTGAAGAAGGAGGATCTATGTTCAAGACCAGCCCGGGCAATGTAGTGAGATACCATATCTACAAAAAAAAAAATTTTAAATTAGGTGAAAGGATCTCTTGAGCCCGTGAGTTTGAGGCTGCACTGAGCTATGAGGATACCACAGCACTTCAGCCTGGGTGACAGAGTGAGACCCTGTCTCTTAAAAAAATAAATAAATAAATAATAATAAAAAATACATACAATCTTTAAAAGATATGAATAGAAAAAGTGGGTTATTTTTAGTTCTGATTCAAGAGTTCTGATAGATTTGTTTTGGGTCCTGGACAAGTTTGGGCTGGTTATATCTTAGGTGTAGCTGTCACAAATGGCCATCTTAGATGATCTCAGAGCTAGCCTGTGCTTTGTTCTCTCTTCCTGTTTGATAAGAGTAACATAACTTTCTGCTCTTTGGTTTGTTTCCTGATGTCCCTTCACTTGGTAACTACTGGCCTCTCTGTCCACAAATAGCACACCCACTCCCCTCTTGCCCTGAGAGCCAGGCCCCCTACACACACATGCTCCATTCAGGGCTCACAGCATACCTCCCAAGAAGAACCTAGAGTGGATGGTGTGAATTGCAATCTCAAGGTGTCCATGCAGGAACATGGCAAGACTGAGCCAGACGGAATGTGGTGATTTTGTATTCCCTCTGGCCGGGTGCTGTACATCAGGATCTCTGGTCCCCTAGAGCCTCCCTGAGCTCCTAGCTTACCTCTTCCTCTGAGTTGCTGGAGATCACTGCCTGCTCCACAAAACAGAAATTGTGAATGAACTGTCAAGCCTGCCATGTGGGCCCCCTCCCAATCTGGCCCAAAGGCTTTGGGTACTGGGTTCAAATCCTAGCTTTGTAACTTCAAGTAACTCTTTAAAAATTCCCTACCATGCTCTTCCTCAATAAAAAAGGAGTGAATAAAAACCCAATGTGAGCTGTATGAGCATGATAAAACTTAGTGTCCATAAACTGTTATGAGATCTATATAAGAAAGAGGCCATTATTGCAAAATGCTGTCATTGTGGATTCTTGGTGCCAGAGCCCACAGTTATTTACTTTGCATTTAATAGATGCTTTACTCAAGGGGAAAAAAAGAACTCTCTCTTCCTTTCACTATACTAGAGAAACTACTTTCTCATTCTTTTTCACGTTCTCTCAATTACACACTACCTATTACAACTAAGAATACATTTATAGCTGAAATTCTCCATTTACGAAAACTATATTTGTGTTTTCAAATTTAAAGATGCACAAATCATTTAGAACAGTCTAAAAAGTATACAACAGTCTATGTTCTTTGTGTGATGTGTCTGTTTGTGTGTAGGAGAATAAATAGATCCCTAAATGAACAATCATCACAAAATGGGGAATTTTTGCTGATGCAAGCAACAATTTATACTGTCAAAAGTAAAGTCATATCCAATCTTACATTCTCTTTGCAGGGAAAAAACAAACAAACAAACAAAAAACAAAGAAGTATGATCTGTCACACTATTCTGGAGTCTTAGATGGACTCTTTCTTTTCCTTTCTCCTAATCGTTATCTCCAGTCATCTTTGCTAAACAAATGGACCTGACCCCATGAACTAGGCTCATGTCAGAGAAACCAGCACCATTTCTATACATATGATTTTCCTGCTCTGAGTAATAGTACTAATGGCTAACATTTATTGAGCATTTAGTATGACGTAGGCACCATTCTAAGCCTACACATACATTAATTCACTTTTTGGGCTTTTTGAAGAGAAGAGAGCTACACTGACTTACACAACCTGACAAGAGCCTCACTGGGCCTATCCTGGTATACAGGCAACTCAATGGATAATTGAGGCAGAAATTAATAGAAAAAATCGCTGAAATTATTAGATAGTTCAACAGCCCTCCATTTATGATCTTGCTTGAAATCCTTACCAGGTGGCACACATTTTATAATACTGTAAGGTGATTGTTTATTACATAAGTGGTGCTTGAATTCAAGTACGACCCTCTATTAAATACAGATTCCCAGGTCCCATCTCTAGAGGTTCTGATAAAATGGTTTTGGTACAGGATTCAAGCACCTGCATTTTAAAAATCCCTTTGTATGATCCTAATATGGGATCATTCATTCTCTGGGAAACACTGGGTCACATTATGCATTAAACAGGCTTTGGAGGCCTGGCCTTGGAAAACTTAGCACCCTTTCTAATCGCAAATCATGCTGCCTCGCTAGAACTTAGCTAATTTCTCTGTGCAATACGGGAGTTGCAGCAGATGATTTCATGTGCCTTTAAGATCCAATAGAGTGTGTAAAACCATAAGTTTGCTTGCAAGGAGCAGATATTTTCTCTCCTGGAGTTACATAATGCAAGAACTCCCCTGTCAGCTGCTGAGAGGCAATGCTCATCTAGAAAGAAGAGAAGAAAATCCAACCACTACACTCCAACCCCACTTTTCCTAGACAAGTAATGATAACCTGGGTGCCGTGAGCAACTGTGTGTCAGGCATTGTGCTCAATGCTATGGGAAGATGTGTCCTTCAGTCATGTAACTCAAGGAGGTAGGTACTTTACTTATTCTGCAGATGAGCACACAGATGACTAGAGAGGCTGAGTAACTTGCACAAAATCACAAAGCAACAAGGGGCAGCAGGTCCAGGGCTCTAGAAAAGATTGGATTCAAAAGTCCATGCTTTATGAAAAAATGTTCAACATCTCTAATCATCAGGGAAAT
>CAUYSK010128732.1:0-13557 GCA_963575035.1 Avahi laniger
TTAACCAGTCCTGGCCCAGGGCTGTCCTGCTCTGTAGCTTGAACTCTATAGTTAAACAGCTGTCTAGCAACCAGAGAGTGGGAGGGATGCACTAGAGAACAAAGTGCTTTGTATTCAAGCGGTGATTTCCTTTAAAAGGTGGAGCAGGCAGTGTCCCCAGCTTGCATCCCCTCACCTCATCACCTCAGTGCGCGAACTTCCACCTGCCACCACATCTTCATTTGAAGCTCTCTCTGGTCTCTGAAGCCCACTTTGCCACCCATTCCACAGGCAAGAAATGCCAGGGAATTAGCATTTCCCAGGAACAGTCTCCTATTAGTAGCCAAAAGGATTTGGAATATAAATACCCCAGGTCCATTGCCCCTTGGGGGACAAATTTGTGGAGTATGTTTCCCCAGAAATGAACTCCAGTTGCCCACAGCAATAGCTCCCTTCTCCTCCTGCGCCTGTATCACTTCTCCCAGGCCCCCGGTGGTGTTTTCTTCACCTTCCAAAGAAACCTCTTGCATTAAACCCTTGTCCCGGAATCTGCTTCTAAGAGAACCCAACTTCAGACTCACAGGCAAGCCCATGTGCAAACAAACAAAACACCACTTCTTATACCGTCCCTGTGTTCCCCTACTCTTAGTCACCCTCCCTCTCTGTTTCCACTCGCGGGTCTGTCGCAGCGCTCAGCACACCATGTCCTTGCGGTTCTGCCTCTCTTGTAGAACTGCAAGGGCTTTGAGAACACGGACTGTGTCTCTCATCTTTGTATCAGGACCTCAGTAAATGTTTGCTAGATGAATTTCCTGTGGGCTCTGCAGTCTTCCTCCAGGGAGAATGCCTGCCCAGAAGGACCAGGCAGAGGAGGACGAGGAATGATGTTCTGGGAGAGAAGAGAGAAGCAGCTCTGATAACGTATCTGCAGTAAATCTTAACCCCTGCCTGTGGGTACAGCACATGCGTTACTGTGCTTTAATTTCTCTGTGTCTAAAGTGGAGAGATTAAATAACACTTGCCATGATTTAGTGTCGGAAAAGAGCTTTGAAACTTCAGAAAGACTCTATACGATTAAAATAGTAGCCGCTGTTCCATCATTTAAATAATCTTATTGGCAAGGACCATGCATTAATCATCACAGTGGAGTATTTTTATATTCACTGAACATCTTTCATCTGAGAACATCACCATGGTTTATAAACATTAACTCAGCATATTTCTCATGATAACATCCAGACTGATCCTTTGCATGAATGAATAAACTGAGACCTGGAATGGCTAAACAACCTGTCCCCAAACAGCCAGAGTTGGGGGCAAGAGATAGGCTGCCATTAGGCGAGTTAGTAATCAAAAGATAGCCCTGTGTAAATATTTGGGTAGATGAGACAAATAGATCAGATAGGCAGACTTAAAGAAAATAGTACTCTGTCCTCCTTTCCCCGATCCTTGTGGGAGGGATCTGGGATTCCCAGGGGGTCTCTAGAAAAACCTCCTCTGAATAACAGATTTCATGAATTATGAAAACCCCACAAAATATTGAGCAGTTGCTTTGTGCTCTGCAGCTACTCTGCACTTTCCATAGAAGCCCATTCAGGTGGCCCTATATTTTCCATGCTTCTGACAATAAACTTAAATGTATCTTTTCACCAGATAAAGAGGGAAGGCTGCTGCACCTTTACGGAAGACAGATGGGTGCGGCATATACAATAAAACAGCTTCCATTACAGTAAAATACGATCCTTCTGTTTCAGCATCTGCTCTGTAAACCTAGAAGGAATCCTTCAGCAAGACTCAGTGGCAAGACCCACTGGTCAGGAGTTGCCAGTTCCTCCTGCTTATGCCCCGGTGTTGGTGGGTGAATTCCCACTTTGGCGAGGGGGTCACCCAGCTGAGGGACTTGTATGTTCTCTCCCTGGCTAGTCCCCAGAGAGCTTGAAAGTCAGTAACACGATGATGCGACACACACAACACTTAGGAGCATTAGGAACGGGCAGATTCTGTGCCTGGTTGTGCCTGCTGTGTGGCTTTGGAAAAATCACTTTACCTTTCTGTTTCTCAGGTTCTCAGCTATAAGATGAGGCATTTTAGGTAGGTGTGTAATCTTCCATCTGTAATATGAAACCCCTGCATTCTAGATTTCTTGGGAGCCATTTAAAAGGTCCCAAAAGGCAAAACACCAAGATCCCCAACCCAGCTACAACCAGTTCCTTTATTTTTCTCTCTTTTACAAATTGAGCTTCCATGTAAGATTGCATGGGGTCGGGGGAGGGTAGGCTTCTGCTTGCTGGTAGAGGGTGGGGGGTTTAAAAATCACTGGTCTTGTTGTCTGCTTTTCCTAACTGTCAAAGGAAATCATTTGATACTTTTGATATCCCGTGATTCTTTTATGTAAGAACTGAATGGAATCGAATCATGTCAGTGCAGACAGACTTCCCAGCAAAACTAGTCAATCAAGGAGCTCCCAGGAAGCTTCACAGAATCAACAGCCCCTCCACCTTCAACATCTCTCCACCCCCATCCCACCCCCCCCCACCCCATCCCCACTCCACCAGTCTCCGCCTGCCATTAAGGTCCAGCAGAGCTTTCCTAACAAAGCGTACTGATTTCTCCTTTTCTGTTAACTTAATTGTAAAGGCTCTTGCACAAGTCCCCATTACTCCTCTCACATTCAGAAACTTAGTGTAACTATTGTAAGTCACTCTTTCTAAGACACACAAAATTAGTAGTTAGCCTGCAGGACACGCTGGCAGAACAGCCCTGTAGACCTAGAAACACGGTGTTTTGTGTTTTCATTTCATGCTTTTCCTCTAAATGGGGAAGAAAACACTTTATATTGTCTGAAAGTACAAATTATGGCACTAGACTCCTTGGGCTTAAATCCTGGTTATACTTCTTACTAACTTTTTGGCCTTGGGCAAGTTCCTTCACTTCTTTGTGCTAAAATTTATATATCTATAAAAAGAGAATAATAGTAATAATGAAAACAACTATCTACGTTTCAGGATTGTTGTGTTGATTAAATAAATTAATACGTGTTAATGCATGTAAAGTGCCTGCCATTTAATAAGCACTGCAGAAGTGTTTGCTAATTAACAATACATATATACACACACACCCATATTTGTGTCATTTTATATATATATATGGAGAGAGAGGGTGGGAGAGGGAGAGAGGGAGGGAGGGAGGGAGAGAGGGAGGGAGGGCAGGAAGGAGGGAGACAGAGAGCGCGAGAGCAAGAGCAAA
This sequence comes from Avahi laniger, assembly GCA_963575035.1. Classification (NCBI taxonomy): domain Eukaryota; kingdom Metazoa; phylum Chordata; class Mammalia; order Primates; family Indriidae; genus Avahi; species Avahi laniger. The sequence goes on from CAUYSK010128732.1 coordinate 3,226, forward strand.
TGCCTGCTGTTGTCCAGGCATTGGCCAGGCATTTCATCGATAGTGCTTTTATCTGTGTATTTATTATATACCCACTAGCAATCATCTCCCTCTAATGGATCATAAAAAAGAATTGAAATTTCTCCCCAAGCAAGTAGTAGGCATAAAATTGGGTGTCCTCCCCGCCCCCCAGCATCTCACCAGGGACCTCTCTACCTTGAGAGACACACAACTGTCTCACGGGCAGAGGCGTCTGGCAGCCATGTCGCATGATGAGGAGCCCACACAGCCATCTTTACCCTTTCCTCCTGTTAAAGTGCACAATTCCTGCGGCTGGAGCAAATGCCAGACCACAGGGATCTCAGAGAGATTTCGGTTCTCATTTCCAGCTTTGTGACGAGATGTCCTGGGGAAGCCACCTGGCTGCTGGCGATGATGCCGACAGTGGTGTGCTGGAGCAGCTCTCCCCAGCTTATAGGAGACAACTGCTAAATTTCAGGAATTTTTTGAGTTTACTGTTAAACACAGCCACTATTAAAAATTATATTATAGCTGGGCTCATGCCTGTAATGCCAGCACTTTGGGAGGCTGAGGCAAGAGAATCGCCTGAGCCCAGGACTTCAAGACCAGTCTGGGCAACAGAGTGAGACCCCGTCTCTACATAAATTAAAAAATTAGCCAGGTGTGGTGGTGCACACTTGTAGTCCCAGCTATTCGGGAGGCTGAGGCAGGAGGATCTCTTGAGCCCAGGAGTTTGAGGTTGCTGTGAGCTATGATGATAACACTGCACTCTAGCCCTAGTGACCTGGGTGACAGAACGAGACCCTGTCTCAAAAAAAAAAAAAAATATATATATCAACTTACAATTAAATTACATTCTAAAGAAAGGTAATAAATACTCAGCTCATTGCTTCCTAATTAGTTTACTACATTTTACTATTCCTGTGCTCTCGAGTTTACTGACATCTATTGTGTCTGTGCAGTGGACATACTGTATAATGACGTGCTATCGTATCTCTCTTCCCAACCCCAATTTCCATGGAAGCCAAAATGGGCCATGGTGGGACTACAGGCGCACACTACCACACCCAGCTAATTTTTTCTATTTTTAGTAGAGACAAGGTCTCATTCTTGCTCAGGCTGGTCTTCAACTCCTGACCTCAAGTGATCCTCCTGGCTCAGCCTACCAAAATGCTAGGATTATAGGTGTGAGCTACAGCACCCAGCTGCATCCATTCTTTAAATACACAGAAAAATACTTTTTTGGGTAGGACTTTTATTATAAATATTTTGACAAAGTAAAGTACACCTTGGTAAAGCAAATTATCACCTCTAATTTATCATTTTTATAAATACACATTTTCATACTCTGGCTTGATATATTGTATTGGTGATTATGTCTGGGGATCTTCTTGTGATTTTGCTGGCAGTAATTCCATTCATTCAGGTTGAGGGGAGTCAATACAACATCTTCCCCAGAGCAGTGTCCATTGCACGGATGGATCACCCACTCCCAATAGTGTTAGCTGTCACTGTGTGTGAACTTCGTTAGGAGTCCTTGTTGTGCCGCTTTTCCAACCAGGCGGAAGTGTTGATACACAACATGATTTAAATTAGTGAAAATCTTGTTTTGTATGCTTGCTTCATAATTTGTTGAGTCTGAAGATGTCTTTTATATATAAATAACCAACTACATTGACCCAAACTCTTAAGGAAAGAACTTGTATTTTGTTCTGTGGTCATTTTCAAAATCATTTTCCCCTCTTTGGGTTACATTCATTTCTTCAGCTGGGTTCTTACCAGGCTTCGGAGCTGGTCGTCAATCTGATCCAAGCTACTTTTCTAGGCATTGGAGCTATTAACACCATTGCCATCCCCACTCCCTTTGCCAGCTGGACAGACAGCAGTCTGGATCCACCTTTTACCTTCTTTCCTTCTGTGTCTGGCCATCACTCTGCTCTTGCCTGCAATAACTTCTCCCTTCCTGCCCAGATGAATCCTGCCCCTTTCCCAAGCACAAAGTGTGTTCTTTTTACCTCCTCCTTGAAGCTCTCCATGAAGACCTCTGAGATCTTCCTCCTTGCAACTCTTATATTACCTCTTGTGGGTACCGTTCATTTGGAGATTACATGATGTATTGAATTGTTCGATTGTGCGTATGTGTATGTGTTATCTTTCCAACATGCCTTTAAGTCCCTAACAACAGAGACTGCTTTCTGTGCATCTGTATTATCATCCTAGAACCTTATATATTCAGTTAATATTTATTAACTGCTTTTAAAAACAAATGAACAGACACCACAATTGAAGTTCTAGGTTTTAATACTTTCTTCAACATTAGCCTTTAACCTTTAAGCAAATTCTTTGTCTCTAGGAAGTTTTTATTTCTGAGTCTTTCAGGGAGAAAGATCAATATTACTGTGATCCATATTTTCATAACACCTGTCGTCCTCTAGTTTCAGTGCTAAAAACAACAATTAACCTCAACAGTGACAGTAGTGAAGAGCTCAGTCCTAGGTTATCCTAAAGCCCATTCAACCTCATTTGGTAAATCCCTGTCAACCCAGTGCCTAGCACACTGCTTGGTTTTTAGCAGAACTGCAGAAAATGTAAATGTCACCCAGCCCTTTGAGGGCTGCAGCACTCTGAAGAATGTTTCCCTAAAATACTTCAGAAATGTTTATGTCCTACAAACAGTAACTGTGTCTGCCTCCTCCGTGTCTGCCACGTGCTTGGGTCACAAACCTTTTATATCTCTTGATTTTTACAAGTGTTAATATAACCCAATGACAAAGACAGCACCATTCAGAGGAATCATGATACCAGATGAACAAAGCCAAGACCCGCTTAGATTTTTATTATGCTTGGAGAACAGTCTGTCGTTCTTTCTGGGGAAGGTTGGGTTAATAGTAGGGAATGGCTGTGCCGAAGGGCCTTTGGCAGTTGCTCAGAAGTGTTTACAAGGATTTATTTCTCAGGGTGGTTTGATTTACAGAAAAGTTGCCTTTAAAAAAAAAAGCTGGATAAAACAGGTTCCACATTACACTCCTATGAGTTGTCCTGAATGTCATAAATTATTTTTCCCGAGGCTATTAGCTCAGAGTCTGAGTAACACGCTGGTATTTTCACGGGAGTGTAACGCGCAAAGATCACGGTGCCTCTCTGTCCTGTATAACGCCTGACCTGCTGCTGAGTCTCACCAAATGCTCGTGATCTCCGACTCTTTCACCAGATTGGAAACTGGGAAATAATCACCTTCAGACGTTTCTACCTAGTTTGTCACACCTGCTAATCCCATCCTTTGAAAAAGAAATTTTCTCTTGAACTCCATCAGTAAATGTCACAGTCTCAAGATGACATTAGCAGGCCTTAGGCCCAGGTTTCCTGCCTTCCCTAGGGTGCCACCCCCTCCGCTGCCTCCTCTGCTCCACTTTCAGAGAGCAGCTCTGGGTCTCTCTAGGTTGTGCCTGGTGAGTCCTCGTCACTGTGCACTGACACAATTTCCCTCACTTACGGTTTTCCTTGTGAGCTGTTTTCCTCAACATGGACCCCTTTATCAGTTGATAGCAACAGAAAGAAAGCATTTGGAGAACAGCAGAATTGCAGCTTCTAGACGGGTGGGGAGAGGACCTAATCTGCAGACTTGGGTTGCCTGGGTGTTGGGCCAGGGTGAGGCAACTCTGCCAGCGTCTTGCACGACCGAGGAGGTGAGTCTGTGGAGGGTGGGGGTGCGCAGACAACTCACCCTGCTCTGTCTGCCTGCAGGGACTTGTTCACACAGTTCAAATGGCTGCAGATCTCAGCTCATTCCAACGGCTACTAACTGGTTATGTTTTTCTGAACCACATGCTTAAACCATCTTCCTCCACATAAGCAGCTTTTTCCCATATGATATCACTACTAAAGAAAGGAAAGATTTTTCTCACTCTACCAATGGTAGTATGGGATTTTGCCACCAGTAGTCAAAGCTCAGTCACAGCAGTGTTGCATGATTGGAGAGTGAATCGTTTCTTGTGATGGCTGAATTTTTATCAAGAAAGGGCGTAGAGCCTGGCTACAGGGAATTCCTTCTCTGGGGTATGATCTGATCTGATCTTTTTAAACCTTCTTTCTACTTTTCCTATTTTGAGTACCCATAAGGTCTATGTAAATATCACTGTCTCTCTCCCCTTTGCCCAGAGAGCAGTCACTTTATTTAGCTTTTCCTGCTATAACCTTCTACTTAAAGGGTTTTCAGTGTCACTATCCTTCCTCTAAAACTGGGGATTAAAATTCCCAGCCTTCCAGAACGGGTGAATAATTGCTTTGTCATGAGAAAAATCAATATCTGCCCCCGCAGGAAGTAGGGCAGGAAGCAGTTGGACAAAGGCCTGTACTTCAGCTGAGTAGCGAGGTCATGTGTGTGACCCCAAAAGGTTATGTTTTCTTGCTGGTTTTACGAAAAGCTGGTGAGCGGGCAGAGGAACGAGAGCCCAGATAGGACTGGAAGCGTGTGCCAGGTGCTCCCCAGGGGAGAACACAGCTCAGTGAAATGTGGTAGTGTCCACCCGGAATCCACAAGAGCAAATGCAGATTCCACATCAGGGCAAGGGGAAGACAGTGGGCTATTCACTCTAGATTCTGGACAGTTTTCTCTTCCAAGGCTCAGGGACCTAAAAAGGCATTTTTAAGCCTGTTGAGTCAGGTTTTGATTGAGGTCAGGGAAACTTATCACCTTTGTGGCTCACAGGTCCTGGAAAGGCCTACAGAGCTCACAGGGCCTGCCAACTCTTCTAGCCCCTCTTCAAAAACTTATAAACAACCCCCCCCTCAAAATCCCTAGCTTATTGAGATATAACTTATGTATATAAAATTCATCCCTTTAATGTGTACAATATACAGTGGGTTTTAGGATATTCACAGATATGTGCAACCATCACCACAATTTTAGAACACTTCTGTCACCTCAAAAAGAAAGCCTGTGTGTTTATCAATGATAACTCTTCCCTCCCACCTCCATCCCTAAACAACCACTAATCTACTTTCTGTTCCTGTAGATTTGCCTATTTGGGACATGTTAATAGACTATGTGGTCTCCTGTCATGTAGCAAAATGTTCCCCAGGTTCACCCATGTTTAGCCAGTGTCAACATCACGTTTCTTTTTATGGCCACATAACCCATGGTGTAGATATACCACATTTTGTTTATCTGCTCACCAGGTGATGGACATTTGGGTTGTTTCCATTATTTAGGTATCATAATGGTGTTGCTGTAAAAATTCATGTACATGTCTTTTTGTGGACATATGTTTTCAATTCTCTTGGAGTGAAATTGCTGGGTTATATAGTAACTCTGTGTTTCACTTTTGAAATCCTGCCAAACTCTTTTCCAGAGTGACTGTACCACCTAACAATCCCACTGGCAGGGTATGGAGGGTTCCAATTTCTCCACCTCCTTGTCTGCACTTATTATTGTCTATCTTTTTGATTTTAAGCTACCCTGGTAGATATAAAGTGGTATCTCATTGTGGTTTTGATTTACACTTCTTTTGTGAATAATAATGTTGAACATCTTTTATGTTTATTAGCCATTTGTATATCTCCTTTGGAGAAATGTCTATTTAAATCCTTTTCCTATATTTTTTAACACTTTTAGCAAATATTTTATTTTCTAGTTATAATCATTCATAATCCAGCCTAGCAGTTTTAGGGAGAACATTTTTCACTGTGGAATGATATGGATAATGGAGTGTCTTACATAGTTTACATTAGGATTCACTCTTTGTGTCGTACATTCTATGGGTTTTCACAAGTGTATAAAGACATGTACCCACCCTTATACTGTCACGTGGAATGGTCTCACTGCCTTAGAAGTCCTCTGGGCTTCACCTGTTCACCCTCCTTCTACCATAGCTCTTTTTACTGTCTCCATAGTTTTGCCTTTTCCAGAATAGTTGGAATCATATAGCATATAGCCTTTTCAGATTGACTTCTTTCAGTTAATAATGTACATTCAAGTTTCCTCCATGTCTTTTCATGGCTTGATAGCTCATTTGTTTTTAGTGCTGAATAATATTCCATCATATGGATATAGCATAGTTTATTTATCCATTTACTTACTGAAGGACATCTTGGCTGCTTCCAAGTTTTGGCAATTATTAATAAAGTTGTTATAAACATCTGTGTGCAGGTTTTTGTGTAGACTTAGATTTTTAATTCATTTGAGTAAATACCAAGGAGTGTGATTGCTGGAGCATATGATTAGAGTGCATTTAGTTTTGTAAGAAACATCCAAACTGCCTTCCACAGTGGCTATGCTATTTTGCATATCCTAGCAGCAGTGAGTGAGAGTTCCTGTTGCTCCACAACCTTGCCAGGATTTGGTTTTGTGTTTTGGCCATTCTAATATGTGTGTGGTATAGTTATCTCATTGTTTTAATTTGCAGTTCCCTAATGACATATGATACTGAGCATCTTTTCATATGCTCATTTGCCATCTGTATATCTTCTTTCGTGAGGCGTCCAGATCTTTTGCCCATCTTTTAATTGAGTTGTTCACTTTTTATTGTTGAGTTTTAAGAATTCCTTATATATTTTGGATAACAGTCCTTTGTCAGATATGTCTTTTATAAATATTTCTCCTAGTCTGTGGCTTGCTTTTTGGTCTCTTGATGATATTTTTCACAGAGCATAAGTTTTAATTTTAACGAAGTCCAGCTTATCAATTATTTCTTTCCTGGATTATGCCTTTGATGTTGTATCCAAAAAGTCATTGCCAGATCCAATGTCATCTAGACTTTCTCCTATGTTATTTTCCAGGTGTTTTATATTTTTTCAGTTTACATTTAGGTCAATGATCCATTTTTGAGTTAGTTTTTGTGAAAGGTAGAAGTCTGTGTCTAGACTGTTTTTTGGGTGTGAACTTTGCACATTTTTTAATTGGGTTGTTTATCTTTTTTATTGTTGAGTTGTAAGAATACCTTATATATTCTAGATGTAAATCCCTCATGTAATATATGATTTGAGAATACTTTTTTCCATTCTGTAGGTTGCCTTTTTAAGTTTTTGATGGTGTACTTTGAAGCACAAAAGTTTTTAATGTTAATGAAGTCCAATTTGTCTATTTTTTATTTTGTCACTTACAAATTTAGTGTCATATCTAAAAAACCATTGCCCAATCTGAGGTCAAGAAGATTTACTTCTATGTTTTCTTCTAAGAGCTTTAAGTTTTAGTTCTTATATTTAGGGTCAATTATATATTTTGAGTTAATTTTTGTATATGGTGTGAAGTATGGGTCCAACTTCATTCTTTTGCATGAAGATGTTCAGTAGTTCTGGCACCATTTATTGAAGAAACTATTCTTTCCCATTAATTGTCTTGGCACCCCTGTCAAAATTTAATTAATCAATTAAGGTAAGAGGGTTTATTTCTGGACTTTCAATGCTATCCATTGATCAGTTTGTCCATCCTCATACCAGTGCCACACTGTCTTGGTTACTATAGCTTTGTAGTATGTTTTGAAATTGGGAAATGTGTCCTCTATTTTTTCATTTTCAAGAGAGTTTGGCTCTACTGAATCTCTTGAATTTCCATATGAATTTTAGATTTCTTTTTTTTTTTTTCTTTTTAGTGACAGGGTCTCACTCTGTTACCCAACCTTGAATTCCTGGGCTCAAGCGATCCTTCCACCTCAGCTTCTTGAGTAGGTGGGACTACGGGCACACACCACCACACTCGGCTAATTTCTTTTATATTTTGTAGAGACAGGGCCTCACTGTGTTGCCCAGGCTGATTTTGAACTCCTGGTCTCCAGCAATCCTCCCACCTAAACCTCTCAAAGTGCTGGGGTTACAGGTATGAGCCATCACACCTGGTCCTCCATATGAATTTTAGGATTAGTTTGTTAATTCTGTGAAGAAATAATCTGGAATATTGATAGGGATTATGTTGAATCTGTGGATCATTTTCGGGAGCATTGTCACCTTAACAATATTAAATCTTCCAATTCAAGAAGATGGGATACTTTTCCATTTATTTAAGTCTATTTTAATTTCTTTCAACAATGTTTTATAATTTTCAAGGTATAAATCTTATACTTCTTTTGCTTAGTTTATTTCTAAGTATTTTATTCTTTTTGATGTTATTATAAATGAGGTTATTTTCTTAATTTTATTTTTGGATGGTTCATTGCTACTATGTAGAAATACAATAGACTTTTATATATTGATCTCATATCCCAAAGCCTGGCTGGATTCATGTATTAGTCCTAAAGGGTTTATGTTATTTTTGATGGATCTAGCTCTACATTGCACTAGTTTCCTCCTTGTCTTTGAATGTACCCTTTCTGATCTTTTTTCACTTCTCTAACACATTAATCTCCCTCTTGTCACAGGACCTTTGTACATGCTGTTCCCTCTATCTGGATCTCACCTTTCTTCTGAATTTTTCCTCCTGGTTAAGTCATCCTTCAGCTGTATCTCCCTGGGTCACCACCACCTTGACCCATGTCTGGCCTCATTTTGCAAGCCATCAGAGTACTGTGTTTCTCCTCAACATTTACTATAACTTATGCCCTCATTTATGTTATACTTTGACCAATATAATTTTCTCCAACAGACAATAAGCCCCTGGTTTTTCTCACTATTATAATTCTCAACACCTACATAGTGTCTGGTACATGGTGGATACTTAAGAAACATTTGTCGAATGAGAGAACAAATGAATACTTAGCATTGGAGAAATATGCCCATCATTAAGAATGCTGGGTGGGTGTGGGGTGGGCAAATTGAAGGTGGGGCACATACCGTTTGTGTAACCAATCTGGTCTTCTTCTGGAGAATTACATTCCAGAATGGAATGTGATTGTCTTGGGAGAGCAAAGACATTGAGTGTGTAGCCAGTAACATGTTTTTGTTTTTTCTCTACTAAAACTCCCCGCCTGGTAGTGGGAAACCCAGAAAGAAAAACCCAGCCATCTGAGTCATTTGTAAATGAATAACCCCAGTCTGACTTCGTGTTCATTTCTTGCCTTTCCTGAGGTACGGCTGACTTTGGTGGGGGAGGGGTGGAAGAGGGAGTAGAAAAGATTCTTTTTTTTTTTTTTCCAAATTAGTTCACTCTGGCAAAAATAGGGAAATCCCCAACCAGCTGTTCCAGTGACTAGCAAGAAAAATATGTCCTCACAACAGTCCAACAAAAAACACACTTTATATGCTGGCTCTCTTAACAGAATGCTCTAGAGTCTTTCAGTTATTGCCCACCCTGAATGCATTAGTGACAATAGTCGAACATGGCTTTTTTCTTAAGTGGAATTCTCTTAAAAGTCTGGGCTCAGCTCTGGTGCTTTGGTGGTAACATCGACTCCATGGAATGAGGTGGAAGGTTGAGGGTGGTGGAGAGCAGAGGGAAGACTAGCTCCGGGGCCAGGAAAATGAAGCCACAGTGAGGTGGGCCTGCCCCTTAGCTGGTGTATTACAAACTTCCTGTCCTATTGTTGGAAGCTGTGTTCTAGTTGTCAAGCCAGACAGAAGGAAATTGTTTGCATGCGAAGAAGGAAGATTGGGAAGTAGACATTTTCACTTCAAGCTGTATTTTAGATGTTCCTTACACATGTGAAATGAGGTTTTGCTCCAAATGTTTTGAGACCCTTTAGACATGGTGAAGCATTATACAGGGTGTCCCAAAAGTTGCCATACATAGGGAAAATGGAAAATCGTAGCCCAATGTACCTTTATTTACAAAATATTCATTACAAAATTTTTCCTTTAGGTGGAGACTTTTGGGATATCCTGTATTATGAAACTACAAGACTATCATGGGAGGGACCACACTGTTTTGTCTTTGTTTCTCCATTGCTCACACAGTATCTGGCTCAGGCTAGGTGCTTAATGGAAATTGGACAGAACATCTTGAATAAGATGATACATGAAAAACTGATTTTACAAATTAGATTTTACAGTCCTGTGAACTAAGCTCATTTCCTGTGTTTTCATTTCTTCCCAATACTCATCCCTCCTTTCTGTCTTCTATCCCACAAGGTATAAATATTTAGCATACTTAATTTTTAATTGTTTAGGATAGATAATTAATAATGAATAAATTCCATAAGCAAATAAATTAAATAATGGTTTTACTATCAATAAAATAAAACTTAAAAATTATTCAAAAGTAAAACATATAGCTTATTAGCTGTGGTTTTTAAATATCTTGTCAAAGGAAATTTTAAAACACTAAGAGTTTATATTGAAACAAGAATGGAAGAAGAAGTACATGAATGCAAAATACACAAATACATTTACTTTCTTAGACTAATATATTAAGGTAAACACCATGCAAGAGCTACCCTCTCTTATTGTCCCTCCTATTTCAGAATA
>CAUYSK010128736.1:0-37392 GCA_963575035.1 Avahi laniger
CCTGTAGTCCCAGCTACTGGGGAGGCTGAGGCAGGAGGATCGCTTGAGCCCAGGAGTCTGAGGTTGCTGTGAGCTAGGCTGACGCCACGGCACTCACTCTAGCCAGGGCAACAAAGTGAGACTCTGTCTCAAAAAAAAAAAAAAAAAGAAAAGAAACTCACCCAGGGATTCTGATGTTCGCTCAAATTTGAGAACCACCGATAATAGTCATTTCAATTAGGAATCAATTGAAATGAGGCCCGAAACGAGTTGCCTTGTCGACGCACAGAACGGAGGCTGAGAACGGGGGCTTTGGATCGGTGGGACCTGGTTTGAATCGCTGTCTCCACCACCGTCAGCTGCAGGATGCGGACAAATCCTTTCGCCTCTCTGAGCCTCAGTTTCCTCATCTGCTGTGGAGAGACAAGGAGAAGAAGGAGGAGGAGGAGGCAGGCTCTGAGGAAGAGCAAGCACCGGGGAAGTCAGGAAGGGGAGCTGGAAGGACTGGTGGAAACTGCCTCTCTTCCTCCACACCCCGCGGTCCCAAGCCAAGGCTGTAAGGAGGCCTGGGCCCTATCAGCTGGGAGCCGCATCTGGCAGAGCGAGGCCACCTGGGCGCCAGAGAGGGGGCCCCCAGTGAGGAAGGGATAGGGTGCCCGAGTAATCACCCTCCACGAGCAGCTGCCGGCCCATCCGAAGCCACAGGCCTTTGGCCACCCTTTTGCACACGGCTGAAAAGTTTGGTGTTTTCTTCCTTGGAATGAAAAGAGCTTTTTTTGTTTGCTTGCTTGCTTTTTTTTGTTCTGTTTTGTTTCAATAGGATTTTGAAACCTAAGGCCTGATCTAGGGATACGGGGGCTTGAGGGAGCGGTGGCCCCCTCCAGGCATGCAGAGAAACCTCCGTTTATACCCTCAGACACTCCATGGAGGTCTTGATGGAGAACAAGCTTCACCTTGGTGCTAAATCCAGTCCGTCGGTTCTTGACTCCTGGAGCTCCGTGTTAACGGGGAATCTGAGGCCACATCCAGGCCTGGCTGGAAAGAGCACGCAGATGGATTAGCAATGCCTGCCCTGGACCTGGGGTTTGGGGTGCGGTGGGGGGTGGTTACCGTTCTAATCCCACTGGTTCTCCAGTTAAAGTCCAACCCACTGACCCAGGGGACCCGCAGGCTGGTTCCAGCTGTGCCACTGTCCTGTCCTGGTATCGGCTGATCCTAGCGTAGATGGAGCTTATATCTTAATTCCCAAGCCCCGGGGTGTCTATTTTTGGCTGAGCCTTAGTGTTCAGGGATTCCTAACACTCTGGTTAAAGCTAAACAGTTTGCTCAATCTCCCTGATCATCAATTGGCTAAACCAGGCTCACCAAAAAGGCTCCCAAACCAAAGGAGGCTTTCGAAGACGCTCTCTGTGACGTGGAAAAGTCTCGAAGTCCAAACTTTCTGTAAGGCGTGGACAGACCACAAAGGCATGAGAGCTCCATTCCAGCCACAGGCTGGCCATGTGGCCTTGGGCATGTCATTTGTCTTTTCTGGTGCATTCAGTGCTCAGGTATTTATTGGACGCCTTCTCTGTGCCAGGCACGGGCCGATGAACCAGGCAGCTCTGTCCCACCCTCGTGAAGCTGGACTCCTGGCCCCCCGCGTTTTGGAGGAGCCGCGATGCTCTCTGAGAACCTCCTAATTACCAGGAAAGATTCTTGGACAATGAACATGCCCTGAAGATGTCAGTAGCTGAAAGACAGGAGGGGAGACTGGCTGGAGAGTGATGAAAAATTGCCCCCTGCCAAGATGTCCACGTCCTAATCCTCAAGACTTGTGAACATGTTACCTTACGTGGTGAAAGCGAAGGAATTTTGCAGATGTGATTAAATTAGGGATCTTGAGATGGGGAGGTTATTCTAGAACATCGAAGTGGGCTCATTGTAATCACAAGGGCAACAGATCAGAGGACGGAGAAGGCAGTGGGCAAAGAAGGAAGCAGAGATTTAAATGATGCGGCCACAAGCCAAGGAATGCAGGCAGCCTCCAGATGCCGGAAGAGGCGAGGAATCCATCCTCCCCTGGAGCCTCCAGGGGGAACCAGCCCTGCCAACACCTTGATTTTAGCCCCTAAGGCTCGTTTTGGACCTCTGACCTCCAGAACTGTAGGAATACAAGTTCTTATTGTTCGAAGCCACTAAGTTTGTGGCGATTTGTGAGAGCAGCAATAGAAAACTAATACAAGGGCTGTTTCAGTAAAGACTAGGAAACCGACCTTGGCGACAGGCAGATCTGGGTTTGGGTCCCTGCTGCACTTGCTAGCTGTGTGACCTTGTGCAATTTCCGAACCTCTCTGAATCTCGGCTTCCTCTTCTACAAATGGGAGTAATGGAGTCCCTACCTCGGATGGTTGTTGGAAGAGTGAGTTGATACATATAATGTGCTTAGAACAGAGTCTGACACGCCTTCGGAATGCAAGAAATGTTGGATTTTCTCCCTTCTATTTGGATTTAAAAGCCTACCTTCCCAAATGCAGGCCCTCTAATTTGTCCTGGGATGCTGCTAGAATCGGCCATCCTGATGCTGTGTTTTGTTCAGTGTCACTCCCCTGCTCAACAACATTCCATGGCTCCCCATGACAATGTCTCGATTCTGGTCTATGAAAATCCCCCATAGCCTGGCTTCTGCCAACCTCGTCTCCCAAGAAAGAGAAAACTAAAGGGATGGCAGAGCCGAGAAGAGATCCAGGAGGAGCCAAAGCTTCAGACACCAACTGAAATGTCACTTTCTCCCAAACCCCGGGACTAGGCCAGTGCCCTGGTGTTCGTTCTCACAGCGCGGTATCCTCCACTGCAGCGCCAGCCTCAACGCTGATGCGATGATGGTTTGTCCCCTATCGTCCCTCTCCCCGTCCCTGGAGCAGGAGGGTGCTGGAGGGAGGGAGGGCCTGTGCCAGGCGCAAGGGGGCCACTCACTGAATATATTTGTTAAATGGATGAATAGATGGTGATCAAAGCCAGCAACTCCTCAGGCCGGCTGGTCCGAGGAGGACCCAAGGCCTCCTTCCTGGAGGCCGAGTTCCAGTTCTTAACCACTGAGAGGACAACAAAGTCACCAAGACAGGACAGCTGGGCCTTGGGCCAAGCATGCCCAGACATTCCTAACAGCCCCAGACAAAGCTGCGTTGGAAACATGGTTTGTGTCTGTGGTCTGCGTTCAGGCAACAGCAAGAGTTACTTCTCCTGTCCTCTGGACCAGGCTCGGGAGGGAGGCGGAAGGGAAAGGGGGGTTCCTCGAGGGCTCGGGGACTGTCTGAAGGAGAGGGAAGGACAGAAGTGAGAATTTGAGTTTGGGGAACTGAGAAGGAGAAATGGAAGGAAGATGCTGGCGGCCCAGTTGATTCCGTCCATTAGGTGAGCATCCAGGCCCCTGAACTTTGGTCCGGGCTGGGAAGGGTTAACAGCACCGAGGGGGGAGGGGGACCGTGGGAAGGGGTGGGGGGACATGAAGCGAGGAGGCCCCAGGGGTGGCTTTGCCGGTGGGGAGTGAGCCCCGGGGCCCTGCCAGCCCAGCCCCTCCTTCTGAAAGAGAAGAGACAGTTTTCCACTCTGGGGCTGTGGGACCACCCTGGAAGCCTGGGGGGGCGGGGAGAGGGCCTGGCATTTCTCCTGGACCCCTGACAGGGACGGGAAGAGGCTTGGAGCTGGCGTGAGGCCTGGAGCTGTTCCTTAACTCACAGGTGATATTCAGCGGCACTGGGAAAGCTTCCGTTTTCCAGGGGATGGAATGGAGGCTCAGAGAAGGTTAGCAATTGCCGAAAGCCACACAGCAAGTCCTGAGCGGCTGATTGATCCTCCCAACCCCAGAGAGCTTCCCTGCCCCTACTCCACACACGTGCACACACACACATGCACACACACGCGCACACACACACACGCACACACACGTGCACACACACACACAGAGGCTTCTCATGACGCCTGGCCATCTTTCCAGTTGCATGACACTCCTTTTCCCCTCCTACTCTGAACCTGAGGTTTAAAGCCTCGAGCACCTTTGCCGGAGCTGCTTCTGCCAGAAATACCCTCTCTTGTCACCCTGTGCCCAGCTGCCTGGTAACCTCCTGGGCATCTATACAAACCTAGCTCAGGTGTCCTCTCCTCCAGGCAGCCTTCCAGGATTGCCCCTTTTCTTCCCACTTACCTGGGAAAATCACCCCTTCTGTCAGTGGGTCTGTACTTAGCCAACATGTTCATCCTTCTCAAATCACCCTGCTCTTTCATTTCACCGTGTGCACATCCGTCTCCACCCCTGGACTGCTGTCACTCTGGCTCCAACACGGGACCTGACCCCTACTGGAAATGACTGACATGCGAGCCAGCCCCCCTGCCCTCACCTCTCTCCCCAGGGCCAGCTGTTAGCCATGGATGAGAAGCACCAAAGCCACAGCATTTAGGGAAGTCAGCCCAGTGGTCAAGAGCACAAACTTTTGAGATCAGAAAGACTTGGGTTCAAATCCAAGCCCTGCCACTTTCTTGCTGTGTGACCTTGGGCAAGTCACTTACCCTCTCTGGGCTTCCCGTTGGCCCTCCTATAAAGTAGGGATGGTAATCCCGATCTCACGGGACTAGTTAGGAGCATTCTCTGAGATGATGCATGTGGCGTGCACTACACGGGTTCGGAGTAAGCACTTAATCCGTGGTGTCATTACATCTCTGTGAGCTGTTTCCGGAAGGCGTGTCTCTCCCATCCCCTTGCCCCCACTCTCTCTCCTGCTCTGACCTTGCCTCTGTCACCAAGTCCCTGTCCCTGCTGTGTTGTAATATGGAGGAAGCAGAGCCAAGCTCTGGAGCCAGACACTGTGATTTGCATGCCAGCTCTGCCACTCTGCTGTGTGACCTTGGGAGAGTGCCTTCACCTCCCTGAGCCTCAGTATCATCCTCTGTAACATGGGGATGGTAGTTGCACCTGCTCTACTGGGCGGGGTCCTGTGAGAATGGAAAGAGTTCGCACTTGCAAAGTCCCCTGAGCAACACTGGGCACGGACTGTGTGCTGGCGGGCCAGGCAGTGGCCGGAAGACCTGAGCTCACCGTCTCGGCCCCTCCGTTCCCACCCTGTTCCTCCTCCCTTCCGCTGCGGACTCCGGCGCCTGCCCACCTCTCCTCCCACCCCACCCATCAGTGTCCAACCTGGAGCTTGGCTGCTCCTCTCTCCTTGTTGGGAAAACCCAAGGCCTCCGAAATCACTGGACACTGGCTCTTCAGGTGCTCAGACCCGCCCAAGTCCTCGGCCACCTCCGTGGCCACCAGCTTCTGGCCTTCTCTTCAGAGGACCCCTTTCTTATAGAAGAGTCCATAGGGAACCCCAAAATATAAGGCAAATGGAAATGGACCAGCCTGGCTAGGGAAGGCAGGGGCCATGGGGCCACACCCCTCAACCCCCTGGGTCCCCCGGTGCCTTCCCGGGCTCCATCTGGGCACAGCTCCAAGGTTTCCAACGAATCCAGCACCTCGCCACCACCACTACTTTGGGTGGGGGGAGGACTTCATTTGGATGTAATTTCAAACTTGCAGAAAAGCAGCAAAAATAGTACAAGGAACTCCCTTATAGCTTTACCCAGAGTTACCAATTATTTATATTTTGCTCCATCT
Source organism: Avahi laniger (assembly GCA_963575035.1). Taxonomy (NCBI): domain Eukaryota; kingdom Metazoa; phylum Chordata; class Mammalia; order Primates; family Indriidae; genus Avahi; species Avahi laniger. The sequence goes on from CAUYSK010128736.1 coordinate 5,612, forward strand.
GCTCTAACTTTATTTGTGTCTGTGTGTTTCTTTCCTCTCTCTCTCCCTTCCTCTTCCTCTCTCTATCTCTACCTCCCTGAGTATTTTATCCTGAATCACTCCCATTTCGCCGGTGAGTAGACTGAGGCCCCAGGCCCTGGCCCCATGGCCTCAAGCTTGGGGCAGAACCTGACATTCACCAGCTTGTCAAAGGTCTACAGAGATATTGGAAACCTCAAATCCCAAGTGAATTGGCCCCAGAACACCAAAAGAAAACTGCAACATCAAAAATAATAAATATCTGATTCAACATCTACAATCTGTTAGTCAATTCATTGCACCTCCACGGCGCTCCTATCGCTTAGAAATAGAAAAGCGCAAACCACAAGAACACGATGGATAATTTATTCTTCATAAAAAGCCATAGCGTATGAATTATGTTAAAGCCTTTTCAGATATTTTTACAAGAAATGCACATTTGTAGTGAGATCTGCAGAGATGTTCTGAGGTTCCCGCGAGGTAGGGTGGGGCCCCCAAATGTCAGAGATCCCAGCGCCTTCAAAGGCCTCAACACAAGCTCTCCTGGCCCCACAGCTGCCCAATGCTCACGTAAGACGGAGATTTTTCCATGTATTTTCACAAAGAGACTGTATGTACCTTTGTATGTGGGTCATTAAAAAAATAAAAAGTTTTCGAAAACATGGAGCAACACGAGGAATTCGTCATGGCAACGGGGCTGCCTTTCCTATTTTTGAAAAGTGAGCTTCTCCCTCCTCCTCTCAGTACAGAAAGTTTATTTTCCTGCCGGGGGCCTCTGACTCAGACGCAAACTCAGAACTCAGGCTGCTGCCTCTGCGGGGAGAGGGGGGTCTCCCGGGAAATGAGGGGTTTTCTTTTGCTCAGGGGTCCCAGGCCTCGGATCCCCTCGACTGGCATCTGCTCCGAGACCCTGATGTCATCCTCGGCACCTCTGGCCACCACCCGGGCCTCCTCCTCAGCTCAGCCACACGACCCCGACGCGCCTCTTCAGGACAGCCCCCACCTTGCCGGGCACAGCTGGCAGAGTTGCGCCAGTTCCGTAAATACCGCAGGGTCTCCTGGCCGGTTGGCTACACAGGACCATCTCCCAGGACCACCCTGGGGCCCGTCTTGGCAGATGACGAGTGAAATGTTACCAGGGCCCACGTGAGCGTCAGAATAGCAATTGTGGGAGGTGGAGAGCACCGCTTGACTTCCGCCCCACTGCTTTCCAGCTGTGTGACCTCAGGCAGGTGGTCTGATCTCTCTGGGCCTCAGTTCCGTCGTGGAGGTAACAACAGTAACAGCGGGTTGGGCTGGGAGGGACTTGTGTTAAGCTGTATGTCTTAGTCCATTTGGGCTGCTGTGACAGTACCATAAACCCGGTGGCTTCTAGACAACAGTTCTGGAGGCTGGGAAGTCCAAGATCAGGATGCCGGTGGAATCAGCGTATGGCGAGGCATCCTTTTACTGGAATCTCACCTGTTGGAAGGGGCGAGGTTCTCTGGGGCCTCTTTTATATACTAATCCCATTTGTGAGGACTCTGCCCTCACGGCCTCGTCACCTCCCGAAAGACCCCCACCCCCTGATACCATCACCTTGGGGGTTAGGATTTCAACACATAAATTTTTTAGGGGACACAAACACTCAGACCACAGTACCATATGAGACACTTAGCATAGTGCCTGGCACTTAACAGACTCTCCATAAATATTTTTATTATTTCTTATTAGTTATTACTTATAATAATTAATAATAATGTCATTATATCTCCTACCTCTTAGCCTTCAGAACACTCTTTTGTGACCATTTCTTAGGAACAAAGCAATGAAATCGGAATCTCTGCTCCACCCATTACCGGCTGAGTGGCCTTGGGCAAGTTACAAAACCTCTCTGAAACTGATTCCTCATCTGTAAAATGGGGATAATAGTATAAGCACATAGCTCAGCTCCTGGCTCATATCGAATATTCCTAAATGCTGAGTATTATTATTATCAGGGGTTGGAAGACCATAGTCCGTAAGCCAAATGTGGCCCGCTGCTTGTTTTTGCAAATAAAGTTTTATTGGAATACCACCACACCCATTCGTTTGCACATTGTCTATGGCTGCTCTCACGCTGCAACGGCAGGCTGAGTTGCAACAAGATGCGATTTTTAGGCTCACAAACGCTTCAGCATTTACTCTCCAGCATTTTAAGAAAAAGTGCGTCAAGCCCTGATTTTTATCGTTATGATCTTCTTTAATCGCAGTAATCGCAGCATGTACCGCATTTTATCTCCCGCAGTGGGCGACACAAGTTAAGACTTGCTTTCTAGGAACCACCTAATGAGCCGTGGTCGGGCTGTGAGGATCCAAACCCTGTGCAAACTCCTTGCAGTAGTGTACGGGGAGAGAGTATTTAGCTTTCGTTTGGCTTCCCAAGGGAGTCTGCGATCAATGGGTCACAGTCACAGGCACGTAAGCGTTTGAGGAGCACGCTGGTGCCAAAATCAACAACCCCCTCCAATTTCCTGGGCTTACGTGTTCCCAGACAGTCCCATTCCAAGACATTCAGGGTTCCCAAATAAGATTTCTCTTTGTGCTGCTCTGTTGCGTGTTCTAAAGCAGCTGGCTGCCTCCTGGCTCACACATTTCCACGTTCTTTTCCTGTGATGCTGGGGAGAGAGAAAGGAAATGGAAGCCCCAAGATCTCGCTTAGAACTCAGCAAAGGAAACCTGTGGGTCATTCACCCCAGAACGATGTCTTCCTACCTCTGGTCAGATCCACTCCTTCAGAACACAGGCGAGAGAGTCTGCCCTGTCTCCTTGGTTTAACGGGATTTTGGTTGTGTGATGTAGAAGACACCACAGAAAGTCATCATGGACCTCCCGGGTCTTGAGAATCTTTGTGGCCACACTCCTTGGCTTTGTTCCATGCCCACAGATGTCTGCCCTGGCTTTCACTACTCGAGGAGTATTCGCTCCTAAAGCCTAAATGGGGCCCTGACATCATCTAAAATACCAGTTGGGCTCCATAACCCGCAGCCGCTGCCTTGATCGGAGTTACCAAGGCTGGTGCATTCCAGGCACCTGACGCCAAGAGGCCACCGCCGCCTGTGTGGCCTTCCTTCTCGTCTCATCCTTGTTTCTTCTCGGCACACTGTTGATGAGAGTCAGGGCTCAAATGATCTCACGAGATCCATCAAATGACGCAGGGGGAGCCTAGGTCAGGGGCAGCCAGGAGTCCATCCTTAGGTTGCAGGTTCCATGTCTGTAGAGCTTTCTGCTAAAGCCACAGCCCCTCAAATAGAACCTAGGACCCGTCATCCAAATGTCGAAGTCCACAAATCCTGCAGTAGGAAGAAGGAAATCTTTGATTAGGAGTCAAGGTGTTGTATAACAATGATAACACGATAGGATGACTGCCTTTTTTTATTGTTGTTCATTTATTGGAATTTAACGATGATTCTGAACCTGGAAATTTATTGATGATTTTCAAGGAGGCCGTAAACACACAAAGTTATGTATGTATGCCTGTGTGGACACCAGGTTTTCTGGGGAGGGGGTCTAAAATTTTCATCAAATTTTCAAGAAGGTCCCAGAGCCTCAAATGGTTGCAAGCATGAAACCATGGTGCCTCTAATGCCTGGTACTATGGCAGGCATATAGTAGGTGCTCAGGAAATGTTTGCTGTGTGAATGAACGGATCAATCAATGACAGCTTAAAGCACAAACTGCCTGATTGGAGATTTCTTGCGTGGTCAAACCCCACTAGTCTGAAATTTTAGGATAACTTCACTGGATTCCTTTGTCAGGATCCTTTTTGTCACCAGGAAGAAAGAGGTCAATTAACAAGAATGAGTAGAAACTGATATTGAAGAGAGCCCACCGTCGGCAGCAAAGTGTCCGCAAAGTGTTCTCAGAGCTGCCATTTAGTGTCCTGCTCGTTGAAGCAAATTCACAAAGGTTGGAGAGAATGCAATGGGATTGGAACTCTCATACTCTGATGATGAGAATGCAAAATCGTGCGGCCACTTTGGAATACAGAAAGGTAGTTCCTTAGAAAAACAAAACATGTGACCCAGCAATTCCACTCTTAGGTGAAATGAAATCATTAATGTCCACACAGAAACTTGTACATAAATCTATATGCAATAAAGCTATATATAATATTATATATAATTATATAATATATATTATATAGTAAGCATATTATAAATCAATAAAATTAAGTAAAATATAAATACATAATACATTAAATATATAATGTAATATTATATATTAAGTACGTGGTGCTATATACATATGTGTGTGTATATAAATATTTCAAGAGGTTATACACACACACACACACACACACACACACACACACACACAAAACCTCTTGGAATAGACTGATACTTCTCTCACCTGCTGACCAAATGACAAAGAAGAGTGAAGGCAGAGCTCTGCAGGTCTGGGGCAGATTCCAAGCCAAAAGTGTATTTTTTTTTTTGAAACCTTGCAATTTATTTACAAAATTCGGACTTATTTTGCCTCCTACTTCAAAATGTGGCCATGTTGATTTTAGCTTTAAAAAATTTATTTTTTTCCAAATCCATGAATAAAATCCATGCTCCAGGAAGAAAAGAAAAACCATTCAGTGATATGGGGAAATGTCGTAACATAAGGGAAGGTGCAGTGAAGCAGTTCTACGGCTCAGGGCACAGGATTAGGTCCACTGGGGGCAGGAGAAGGGGAGATTATAGACACACATATGCAGAGATATTTTACACACGTATATATGCAGAGAGAAAAGACTGGAAGGAAATGTGCCAGGATATTAGCAGTGGTTATTGCTAGATAGTAGGATTGCAATTGATTTTTCTTCTTCCTCTTCTTCTTGATACGTTTTCTCTTTTCCATATTCCTAATGAATGTTGCATAATAATAAAGAATAAACATTGTCTGAGCCAACACATGAGGCCCCAGAGGGGAGAGGCCAGCAGTGTTTTTCCGGAGGCTGCCTGGCACAGTCCTTGCTCGGTGCACACACCCTGCACTCACGCCCCCGGGATCACAGCTGTACCCTCCGCGGGACACGTGTGCACGCAGGGCGGCTCCCAGCATGCCCTGCTTTCTGCAGGTGCTGGTGGCGAACGCGGATTTATTCCCAGAGAGGAGATGAAGACAGAGTCTTTGCAAAGCAGTTCTGGGAAGAAAAACAAACAGGTCATCATTGTTTGACAACAGCTGGGGGAGGCGAATGAGGACTGGACGCGACGTGGGGACCAGAGCTGTGGACGGGACATCAGAAGACACGGGGTCGAGCCTCTGCTTTGCTTCCAACCGGCTGGATGACCTTCGTCAAGATTCTTCCTCTCTCCCGTCCTCAATTTCCCTGATGTTCTCTGATCCCATGGTTTTACATCTGCTGCATATTGACTGCCCAGCTCTGCCCCTGCCCCCCAGGAATCTCGGGGGCCTCTCTGCACCCAGAGACAGTCTCTCACTCGACACATGACACTTTTCAACCTACCTAACCGGAGAAGACTTTCTCAAGAAGTCAGCACCAGCAAACAGTATTCCCACCCTCTGCGCCCCTGAACTGGCTCCGGCGTGAGGATACGTATTAAGCACCGGCCAGGTGCCAGGCGCTGGCGCCATGCTGTGACACCGTCCTGCTCTCTTGGAGCTCACGTAACTACCAACGACGGGCCACCTGTCCTGCAAGAGGGGAGCGATTCACATACAACACTTTTTTATCAGCCTCATGCCGACCCTGCGGGGCTGATACTTTCCTTCACACTTTACAGCTGAGAAAATGTAGCCTTAAAAAAAGTGGAGCGCTTGGCGCGAGATCAGGGAGCAAACAAGTATTTGGTAAAGGAAGGATTCCAACCCTGGTCAGTTACACTTCGGAGCTTCCGGTGATTTGTCCGTTGTTCTTTTTTTTTTTAATTTATTTTTTTAAATTTTTTAAATTTCAGCATATTACTGGGGTACAAATGTTTAGGTTACATATATTTCCTTCACCCCACCCAAGTCAGAGCTTCAAGCGTGTCCATCCCCCGGATGGTGCACATTGCACTCTTTGTGTGTGCATATACCCGGCCCCGCCGTGGGCCGGGCCGCGCCCGCCCCCCGCCGCGGCCCGGCGCGGGCGGGGGGGGGTGGGGGGGGGGGGGGGGTGGTGGGTGGGGGTGGGGGATGGAGGGAGGAAGAGGCAGGTATTTGCATACAGAAAGAGCGCAATGTGCACCATCCGAGGGATGGACACACTTGAAACTTGGACTTGGGGTGGGGGGGACAAGAGCAACATACATAACCTAAACATCTGTACCCCTATAATATGCTGAAATAAAAAAAATAAAAATTAAAAAAAATAAAAAATAAAAATAAAAGGGTAGAACAAAAAAAAAGAAAAAGAAGATACCATAAAGACAATGAAAATGCAAGCTTGGAACTGGGAAAAAATGTTCAAAATACTTGTATCTGACATATATCTGACAAAGATATTTTATCCAGAATTTATGAGGAAGTTTTACCTTTAAAAAAATTTTATATTCCAGAGCAGCTTTAGGTTTATAGAAAAATTGAGAGGAAGGTAAAGAGATTCCTATACATTCCTTGCCCCCACACATGCATAGCCCCCCGCTTGTTAACATCCCCCACCCAGAGTGGTACAATTGTTAAAATAGATAAACCTACATTGACACATCATAAAAACCCAATGTTCGTAGTTTACATTAGGGTTCACTCTTGTTGTACATTCTATGAATTTTGACAAATGAATAATAGCATGTACCCATGATCATACATACAGAATATTTTCACAACCCTAAAAATCCTTTGTGCTCTGCCTGTTTATTCCTCCTGTGTCCACTGTGTCCACAGTTTTGCCTTTTCTAGAATGTCACATAGTTGGAATTATATAATATGTAGGCTTTTCAGATTGCCTTAATAAGCATTTAAGTTTCCTCCATGTCTTTTTGTGGCTTAATAGCTCATTTCCTTTCAGTGCTGAATACTATTCCATTGTCTGGATGTACTACAATTTATTTATCCATTCACCTACTGAAGGACATCTTGGTTGCTTTTTATTTTTTTGTAGATATGTTGCCCAGGCTGGTCTTGAACTCCTGGCCTCAGGTGATCCTCTCACCTCTGCTTCCCAAAGTGCTAGGATTACAGGTATGAGCCAGCACAGCTGACCCTTGATTGCTTTTAAGTTTGGACAATTATAGAATTTTAGCAATTATAAAAAAAGCTGCCCACTGTTGACATGAGATGCTTCTTTGCCTTCAGTTGTGGACAACTGAAGGAAAAACAGGCCGTGTGGAAGAATGTGGTTCTAAATCTTTGTTTTATCTTGACTTTTTTGAGCAAGGTGAATGGGAATAAATCATGTTATTTCAAAACACCATCCCAGGGGTGTTTTTTAATATTATGAAAGTATGCCAAGAACTTACCACAGAACCAGTGCCAGATGAACACCTAGTAATTCCTGTGCTTCAAACATTACCTTGGAGGTCATTCCATTTTGAGTAGAAAATAAAGTAAATCGCAAGTGAAGAGAACAAATATTTTAACGTTTGAGCATTCCTCTTTGTAAAATTGAATAAAGCAGAGGGACTGATAGAACCACAGCCAAGCCATTTATCTTTTAGAAATGCTGAAGTATCACTAAGCAAATAATAAGCCAGGAAAAGCAAACATTCATTTTCCTGCCATTATGGGGTGTGATCCTAATTCCTTCAATTCAGCATATTTATGAACTGCCTTGCCCTCTTTCCTGCATTCTCCCAATTCTTCCATCCTTGCAGGATGCTGTTGCACACATGTTGTTCTTGCTTAATAAAGTAATAGCTGACACAATCTGACCTCTCTACACAGTAATTATGTTATGCTGTTGTTATTGATTTTGTTGCTAAGGTCTGAGAATCTGCCAATGCTCCACTGTGAGAGTGGTGCAGAGAGGCAGAGGGAAAAGCATGTTCTTATAATTTTCCCATAAACCAGATGTTTTCTTTAACTCTTACATCTTCAAAATATTTTCTAGAGAGAAAAAAAGGGATTAGAATGAGTTTAAGATGCCAATTCTTATTTTCTCAGCATACCATGAACACACACCCAAATAACCGAGTGTGGAGAATTCATGTTTGTGGTCACTGTGTATCTGCTCCTCATTTGATAAGCTACACACGGAATTCAAGTAAAACATGTTTCATAAGTAAACTATATTCTTCCTGTTTTTCAATGATTCTGTTTCAATTACCACTGAAAACATTAAAACATTATCATGGAAAACATTACCATTGAAACATCACCCCAAATTTAGCAGGATAAAACAACAACAATTTTATTACCTCACAGACTTTATGGATCAAGAATATAAATAAGACTCATCTGGGGCTGTCCTCGGGCCTCAGCTGGGACTGTTACTCAGCATATATACACATGGCCTCTCTAGCATACTAGTTTCAGGGTAGTGGGACTTCCATAGCAACTGATTTCTCCCAGAGTGACTGTCCCAAAAGAACCAGGAAAACTGATGAATGGCCTTTTATGACTGCTATGGTTCGGATGTTTGTCTCCCAAACCTAGGCTGAAATTTGATCCCCAATTTTGGAGGTGGAGCCTACTGGGAGGTGTTTGGGTCAAGGGGCCAGATCCCTCATGAATGGTTTGGTGCTATCCTCACAGTAATGAGTGAGCTCTTTCTCTGTTAATTCCCATGAAAGCTGGTTGTTAAAAAGAGACTGACACCTCCCCTCTAGCTCTCTTGCTTCCTCTCTTGTCATGTAATCTCTGCGCATTCCATCTCCCTTTTGTCTTACGCTGAGAAGCAGCCAAGGCTTTCCCCAGATGCCCAATCTTTCAGCCAGCAGAAGTGTAAGCCAAATAAAACCTTTATTCTTTATAAATTACCCATCCTCAGGTATTCCTTTATAGAAACAGTAAATGGACTAAGACAATAACTTAGCTTCAGAAGTCATGAAGCCTCACTTCTGCAATTCTTTATTCAGTGGTTTTCAACCAGAATCAATTTTGTTCGCCCACCCCCAAGAATGTTTGGCAACATCTTTAGCTTGCACAGCTTGGGGTGGCAGGAGCTACTGGTATCTAGTGAGGTGAGCCCAGGATGCTCTAAATATTCTACAATGTACAACACAGAATTCCGCGGCCCAATATGTCAATAGTGCTAAGGTTGAGAATCCCTGCTGCATTGGTTGAGGCAGTCACAGCCCGCCAGATTTAAGGGGAAGGAACACACACATTCTAATTCTTGATGAGAGAAGAGTAAAAAAATTTGTGGACACCTTTAAAGACTGCCACAACATCCTGTGTCTATTTTTTTAATTCAAAGACAAAGTCTTCTGTTAACTCAATTCCTAGGAGATAAGTTTTAAAATTGAGAAAGAGAGAAGAATGTAGTAATAATTTCAAAACCATGTCTGAGATCTCCAAATGGGACTTTGAAGGCACCTGGGAACACACTTCCACCGTATCCTATATATGGGACTCTGAGGATGTATTAATAATTGCCAAGGTCAAGTCACTCAGCTGAACAGCAAAGGTTATGCCCAGATATCAGTTCTATAATTTGAAGTGCTCACACCATTATTTACTCTTGATTCTCACGTTTCCACCTCTTTTCATTCATTCTGATATCGTCTAGCTCTAGATGAATTCTGGTTTTAGAAGTTAGTGTGGTTATATTTAAACATAATTCTCAGACTGACCTGCCTGAGGTCCAGGGTACATTTTTAAGCCTCGGAGTTCCAGGGACAGAAAATAGCATTGTTGAGATGACAGAAAGGATGCTCTGTCCCTGGAGGAATTCAGCAAACTCCAGAATTCAGCAAGCCACAGTGTCATGGGAAGGTTTTGTTCTCTGTCCCTTCATGCCGAGGAGTGACTGGCTTAGCAAGGCCAGAGCCTCTTTCCAGATCGTTCCCTAGAACCAGGGGAACTTGTGGAATTGGAGCAATTGGAGGCAGCTGGATGTCACTGGGCAAGCTGACCGGTTTCATACAATGAAAAAACAAAATTCAAAATAGCTAATAGTGTCAACTGCTTTTCTTTTTAGTTGTTTTCATTTATTCTTTTCTAAAAATCTACATTTCTGTTCCTTCATTTGTTCTAATAGTCTTTCTCACTGTCTTAGGTTAAAGCATCTGTTTTCCCTTTATCTCATATCTTCAATTGATAAAACAGGGAAATGACCTGGTTTCATTACCATATTTTTCAGGTGTTTCTGGAGCAGCTCCTGTATTCCAGGCACTGTACTGAGTATTAAGGGGTGCAATAGTGAGCAAAACAGACCCAAACTTGCTGGCAGAACTTGTAGGTTGCCTGGCCCCTCCACAGTCTTGTGGAAGAAAAACCCAACTGGACATGCAAAAATAGATAACTACATGAGTTACAAATGAGGGAAGTACCTATCTATATTTGGAGAATCTAGGAGCCTTCCTGGAATCAGTGACATCTTCATGGGGAAGGGGAGTCAGACGAAAGTGGCTGGGCATGGGGCAGCAAGCAGGGAGGGGTTTTTCAAGCCGAGGGAGCAGAACGGGAGATGTCCCTGTTTCAGGTTCAACCATTGTATTGTCCAACTGCTTGTGTACAGATTTAAGGTGGTAGAGACAAATTCTTAAATCTTCGTAGAAAAGTGTCAAGGAATTTGGAATCAGCTGTTGGGTATTAGCTTTGTAAATCTCTATTTTACTGTATGCGGTTATGTTCTACTTCAATATTACGGGTTTTTTGTACTTGTTTTGCACTATTTATACAGCCCTGAAAAAATTCATTTTAGCCAGTGTTTTTTATCTGAGATAATTTGATTCTCACTGATGCAATGGTCTAAGGTGTGCCTTTAACCAAGCCTCCTGAAGCACACGCCAAGCATAAACAGCCCTAGGTATCCATCACTTCTAACAGCTTAATATGCATTTGGAGCAAAATAGCCACAAAGCTGTTTTCACTTTCATATCTGTGTACTCCACCAATAATATTTGTTAGTAACTTGAACAATGGCAAGTTTGCTAATTGTCTTCACTTTTCGAACTCTTCCTTATTAAAGTGGGCTTTGCTTTCCAGCACACTTCAACATTTCCATACAGAAAAATGGATTCTTTAACTTTCTGCCATATTTAATAACATGCATCAACCTGTCTTGTTTCTAATTCCACTTATACATACATTGCACTCTGAACCATAGAATACTGATTTTCTGAGGATCATTGGAAAAAAAGGATGTTTTAAAGAGAGGAGGAAAACTATGGTTTGACTCTAAAAGTAATAATCAGGATCTTCAAAAACGACAGCTTTTTTCCTCTCATCACCCCAGCTAGTAGAGTGAGAACCAGGACCCACCCAGATAGAAATGTCCTCCTTCATGATCACACTGAAGCTCAAGACTTTTTACTGATTATTTGGCCCACATTATCTATTCCAGTGTTATTCCTTTTCACTCCTTTCCACAGTGTCTCACAGATCACAGCCTCTGATAGCAGCCTCCAGTCCCAACCCCTTCATCATGTCTCAATCTGACCCCAGATTTTATTTTTGTCCTCCTGACTTCTAATCTCACTCGTTTATGCTCCTATTGTTGTCCTTATCTTGAGCTTTCAACTTGATATATTATAATGCCATCATAGTTATAGATTTGGCTTAATTGCCATCAAATTTGGGGGGCTCAGTTTTAAACGCATGGCCTCAGGCTTGTTATTTGACCCTCAGGACTTCAGTTCCTGAAACTGACTCCACAATGGGTAGAACCTTGACACGCGTCACACAGACTCAGACAGTGTAAATTTGTTTGGAAACAACATAATATACTGGTTAAAATTATAGATTCTAGAGTCAGACATACTTGAATATAAATACCAACTCCATGAATCATCAGTAATGGACAGTTGAAAGTTTAGTTGTAATCTCTAAGTTTTAATTTTCTCATAAAATTTTGATATTGATAGTATATACCTCACATGTTTATAAAAGGTAAATAAGATAAAATAGAAGATAATTAGTCTGTAGGCAGAGCTATTCTTCTTCTTATTTTTATTACCATTGGTATTATTATCATCGGTATTATTATTATTGGTAAGACTGTATAAATAATAACAAGTTATAATAAAGTGCTTTTAAAAGTATTTATTTTTATAATTCCCATACTGCTTATCATAGATTTTCTACAGAGTACAGATTCAGTAGAAATAGCTAAATTGATTTGATATGTTCATAGAGAATATTGAGGTCACTTCAAACTAGAAAAATAATCTGAGATGCTGGTACAAATTGTGGCCGTTAAAGATTTTATCTGAAGTGGAAATAATAACATCATTTAACACTTGTCTTTGTTGTAGAGATTTCACAAATATTTCTTCTACGCTACAAATAACGAAATTATGATTTAATAGAAAATTCAAATTTAGTTGCCTATTTTTGCAACCATGCACTTTCCCCTAAACTAGCAAGTCTCAAACTTTAGTTGCATCACAGTAACCTAAGAATCTGTTAAAATAAGATTCCCAGAACCCAACCCCAAATGTATAGGTGCCTAGTGAGTTGGGAATCTGCATATGTAACAAGTCCCCATATAATTCTTATGATGGGACAGCCCATACCTCACACTTGAGGATAATTTTTCTGAATATTAAAGTTTAGAAAAAAATCTAAAACTCACTTTTGATAATCAGGTTTTGCAACTGAAATATTATCTTGCTATTTGTTGAAGTCCTTCTATTTTGCTCTTGTTTACATAGATAAAGGTAGTGAAAGGGTTGGCCTATGGCAAAAAGAAGTATTTTGTTCTTCCTCGACTTCTTTAGTTGGTTAGACAAGCCATTTTGACTCAAACAAAGCATTACTATGACCTTCTTGGACTTGTTTTATGTCTAAGCCTTGGGTCAGAATGGCAGTCCCTGTCACGAATAGCCTTATGTCTTTCCCCGGAAGTGTCGTTTTTCCATGTCCTCTTATATTCCAACTGCATGTCTCAAGCCCTATCCCCCAAACAAGGTTATTATCCATAATTTAGCACCATACCCCCTGCAATTGGCTTCTCTGTGTAAGAATCTGAAAAAAAATCTGTTTTCACAAATTCAAAGAAAAGTTTAATGCTTGAATAATAAATAGGCCCCAAAGAGAAAAACTGAGTAACAGGTTATTCTATGTCAGCCCGAGTCCACAGTCCATATTTTAATAACATAATTAATTTGTTAGACACTTTAGCTATGATACTATGTTCTCTAAAGGCCACCAGATACACATCCAGTAGCTGGCCAGATCAGTGATTTAAGGGAACTTCTAAAGTTTATAGGAATTAAGCATAAACCTAGTCTTAGAAGAAACAGGGATGAATTTAGGAAGGAATTAAATGCACATGCACACACACATGCACACATACATATGTGTGTGTGTATATAAATATATATATATATAAAATATATATTTGTGCATCAGCCAAAAGACATTTTAAAATATAAAAGGGAACAGGTACCATGATTGAGAAAATGTGTAGAGATTATCTCATCCTAGATCTCCCAGGGCAGTCAAATTTCCTAAGTGATATTTGTAAGAGCCAAACAGGTTGGAGCAAAAGATACAAATCTATCTAATTTGGCCCTTGGGGTTTGTTCGCAGCTAACTATATAAAGGCAAGAAAAGTTAATATGACATAATCCTTATGCAGATGCATTCCTACATGCTGAAATTATTACAAATGTAAATTGGTGCAAGTGGGCTGATACCATCTTGTCATTGGTTGGTATTATTCAAATGGTAGATACAGCCAGGCCTAGAACATAACCACATTCTCCAGTTGCTTACCTGCCAGAGACTAGCAAAAGTTAAATTATAATATCTAGAAAGAACTTTGATCATTGTTTTTGTCTTTGATTTATTCTTTGGAAAGCAAATCATTTGCTGTGAATCCAAGACTCACCTGAGGGAAAAGTCTTTATCTAAGACCAACTTAAATAAATATAACAAGCTGTTAGGCCAGCATGGTAGACTGAGAAATGCCTCCCCATACCCATGTCCTAGTCCCCAAAACCTGTGAAGATGTTACTGCATATGGCAAAAAGGAGCTTTCCAATGCAAATAAGTTAAGGATTTTGAGATAGGAGGTGATCCTGGACTATTCAGGTGGGCCCTGTGTAGTCACAGAGGTCTTTATAAAAGGGAGAAAAGAGGAGCAAGGCAAGAGAGAAGAGATATAACAGAGCAGTGGTTGGAGTGATGTGCTTTGAAGAGGAAGGAGGAGGTCATAAGCCAAAGAATTCAGGTGGCCTCTAGAAACTAGAAAGGTAAGGAAACAGATTCTCCACAAATGATTCCATAAGGAATACAGCTCTGCTGACACCATGATTTTAGCCCTCTAAGATCCATTTTGAGCTTCTGATCTCCAGACCTGTAAGATAAATTTGTGTAGTTTTAAGCCATTAAATTTTTGGTAATTTGTCATAGCAGCAATAGTAGAACTAATACAGGCAATGTGCCTTAAATTGAGGAGGGCATGGTGTGGTTTGTTATCATTCATAATATAGATGCTGTTCTGGTTAACAAGCCATAGTAGGAATCATTGTTATGCAAGATAACACCAATCGAGGTGTCTTAGAGACAAATGAGGTGAACGCAGCACCAGGTTAGCAAAATAAAGAGTTATTAACATACAACAACTAGAAAGGCAAGATAGGGCCAAGAGGAATAAAAATAGATAAAAGAGAATTTTATTGTAAGTGTTATTGGATAGAAGTTCCCACACTGCATCAGTACAAAAATTGACACATAGAGAAGTTAAGTAACTTGCCCACTACTACGCAACAGGCAAATGATGGATCAGAGTTTGGACCCAGGAAGTCTGGCTTCGGACTTAACCTCTCTTAACCTCTTAACCTCTCTGCTCTGCAGTCCCCACGTGGCTATAACATGATGTGGTAGTTATTTTAATGGGCAATTTTTTTTAACATGCCAAAGTCTAAAGCCCTGCGTTGGGACCATTGACAGCACAGGGATGCTTTAGCCAAGATGACAAAGACAGGAGAGACAGGCGATCTGGACCCAGGAAGTGCCATCGATGCATCAAAGCCAGCGAGCAGTCAAAAGAAAGAGAGGGGTTAGATGTCAGAGGTCAATAATATGAGGAGAGTCAGGACAGGTGGGGGATCAGAAGAACAGGAACACAATGAGAGGAGAGGACACTTGAAGCCCAAGGCAACCTCTGCCTCAAGGAGGATTATGAGGACAACTGCTCTGATTGGATTCAAGGGGTCTGTATAACTTCAAGCATAGGAGAAGTCTTCGAGTGGATCTTAAGAATACAGGAACCCAATAGATATGCATTCATGTGTGCACCCAAAAAAAGTACAAGAATATTTATAGAAACACTATTTATAATATCCCCATACTGGAAACAGCAGAATGGATAAACAAATTGTGGCTTATCTACACAATGAAATACTATTCAGCAATGTCAATAGACTGACCACTACACTTGAAAATATAGTCGAATCTTATAAATATTATATAATGATGTGTAAAGGGAACAACACATAAAAGGTACATATTTTTTTCATTTCATTTTTATAAAGTTTAAGAACAAGCAAAAGCTACTGAAAGTATCAGAAGTCCTGATAGCTGTTACCCTCACAGGGATGGGTGAGTAGCGTCTGGAGGGCACATAAAGGAACCTGGGCTTCTGGAGTACAAGTAATCCGGTTTTTGATCTAGGTGCTGGTTACCAGGTGTGTTCAATTTTTGAAAACTCAATGAGTTGTATATTTAATTGGGTACTTTTCTCTATAATGTTATACTTTAGTAACATTTTGAAAAAAATAGGCATATAGACCTCTGGAATGACAAGAGGTGTTGAAAAAGTATGTTTTGAATTTGATCTGAGAATTAATCAAAGTGGGTTCAGCATCTTTAATTGGCTGCTGGAGAAAAGTTTGCTATCTGGTTGAGAAGAATCAGGACTCTGTGCTTTTGCTAGCTGAGCTTTAGTTAACACCACCTGGAGCCTATGTGCTCACGCACTTTGTCAGGGGATAAACCCTTACTGCTTTCTACAACTAATTACTAGGCACACATCAGTTGGCTATCATTTAGGTGTCACATAGATTACTTATTTTTTTCTGGTGAATGGTTGATTCATATCTGTGGATGGCTTCAAATTAAACATATCCTAAATATTAACCTATGTTAATTGTGGGAGAGATGGTTTTTCAGCTCTGTGAAATAAACTAGTGTTTGTGTTTAAATTAATTGTCTAGTTACTTTTATAAACATTCTATCATCTAGGTACATGTCTATCCCTCCTCCACCATTTAAAAAAAAGTTAATTCCTTATTGATCATTGAATTTTGATTTGTGTTCAAGATCACTTTGTCTAATAAAATTTGCTTTAGCAGGATACTACTGGGCTAATCAACTAAACTTTTTTTATAATGGGAATTACAAGCGCCCACATCTACTGGGCAGGATGGGTGAAGACAAAAGGCAATAGTCAGGAACACATTAAAGCTAGTTAACTCAGCTTTAGCCACTTGTACTTTTTCAGTGTTTGGATATAAAAACAAAAAGAAATCAGAAGTCCAAATTTTACAATTTTAAATTAAAAATTTTAAATTAAATTTAAAAATGTTTAAATTGTCAATAAATTTTAAAACTTTTTATAAATCAAACAAATCATATCTCCAGACAGGATTTAGCTCACATTATTAGTTTGAGCCTTCCACAAGTATGCTTTTATTCACTCCTCACAAATGCTCTATGAGGTAGTCATTGTACAGAGAAGGAAACTGAGGCTCATAGAAAGTATAGTGTGTTGGTCAAGTTCACACAGCTAATAAGAGGCCAAGCCAGGGTAAAATCCAAATCTAATGATACAAATTACTATTCATTTCCCCAATGAGAAAAGCCCATTGCATAGCACTGATATTAAGGTTACCAATCAAATTTCTTACATCATACTTAGAGATATAATGAGGAAAAGATGGAAGAAATATTTGCATTATTTGCTAAGGAATTCTTTTTTGGAAATTGGTTTAAAATTTTGTACTACAAATAGAAAAACATCACTCAGTATTGGTTGCTTCTTGATTCTTCTGACAATAATATTCTGTATAAAGACACAACAAATAGACCAATCACCTTATCTTAGACAATCCAAAGACCACAAAGGCACATGGTTTAAATTGTATGTGAATAACAAGTAATAAGTGTTGTTTAATGCAATGGATTTGTGGAGAGTTAGGATCCCATCTTGTTGGTTTTGATTGCACCAAGTTTTCCAAATGTTTATCCTCAGTATAGTTTTCCAGACAAAAAGTTTTAATACAACTTCAGTGAGACTATCCAGGTTTCCACCCATTTTACCTGAAACCCTTCCCTCTTTTGACAAATGAAGAAATGTGAAAAAAAATTATTTCGAGAACAAAAATATAGAATTGGTAGACAATGCTTATTGCTTTGTAATGTCCCAAGCTGACATTAAAATGCATCTCATCTTTGAAGAAAAGTGAAATCATTTGTAAATACAAATGAAGAGTTGATGAATTACATATGAGAAAAAAAGATGATCTATTTATTTAAAAATTATTTTTTAAGTTTTTGGTTTGTTTCCAATGGAAGGGAGAGATTTCATTCCTTCCAAATTGCCAAGACTAGGCCGTTAATCATCTCTAAAATTCACGAGATTCTTTTAAAATAAGATGCTTATTTGCTTCACACATTTTGGTGGTTTGGGCTACTTCAGTTACAACTTTGCATTTGTTAGACTATTGGTTAATATGCATAGAAAAGTAGGATATATGTTAATATTATTTTCCAGGTGTTCAGCATTCAGTGTGCCACATGGGACTGTGTTGAATGCAAATTCATTTTCAAACCCTACTAACCAGTGAAATGGTGTTTTTTCCCTCCTTTTGGTTTTACTTTTGAATTTGTTCAATTTTTCATAAGTACTTTCATAAAGACCTTGCCACATACACCGTCTTCCTTCCCAGGATGAGTCAGGCCTTGACACCAAACCAAGAATGTTAAGTATGTTTCTCTCAAAATGTTTTCTATATGTATTGGTTTAGACTTGAACATAAATATATTTATTAACAGCATGCTTCATACTTTACTCTAGACATCCTATAGGTTCATAGACAAAGAATATTAGGTACTTAATATTAAAAAAGAAAAGATAGAAAAATTAAAAACAATTCAAAGACTTAGACCCTAAAAGGAGCTGCTGCTTTGTTAATGTTTCCCCTGGGAAAAATAAGTGACTATGTGCACCAATTCCAAGTTCATTACTATATTGGGAGGTGAGGGAGAAAAGAAAAAAATTATATATATACATACTTTATGTATATATATGTACATAAACATATGTGTGATATCTCCTTCAGATGGTTCATAATCTATAAATAAACTTGATGAAATTAATAAAAGAGAATAAAACTATTTTTAAATGCATGTATATCTTGCTTGGACTTTTATTTAAAATAGTTAATGGTAAGATGACAGTGCTCTTACATAGCTTTGGAAATGAAAAATAAGGCCAGTGAACTGCTACTAGATTATTTCAGAGAATATGTTAATGCTTATTTTATGTAGCTTCTAACCCGTATGTGTTAGTTTGTAAATGTGGTGGAATAGGAAATATTTCTACTTACAGGAAAATTGGAAAAAATATTTCTTTTGTTAATAGGTAGCATATAATAATTACAGAATCAAGAATATTCTGAAGGCCTCCCAATACTGAATTTTGCTGTTTTTCAAATGGTTATTACACCATTTGGCATGTTAGGTCCTTAGAAAAAAGTAGCATTTTCATAAACATAAACAGCCATCCCCATCCTGAATGGAGTCTGTCATCCAAATGAGAAACTCAATTATGAGAAAAATAAATGAGTGCACCCCTAGTGGTGGGAGGGAGTGTGGAGTGCGGAACTGCCCAACCTATGCATTCCAAAGAAGACCCTCCCTTTCGGTAGGGGCTGCTTTCAAATCCTGCCTCAGCAGCATATGCCATGGGAAAGCAGCTGCAAACATTAATCATTAAGACACCTACACACCAATTACATGTCAGAGTTTCAAAATAAATTAAATTTAGATCCTGCTATCCTTGGCTTTTGCTCCAAATGCAATACTGTCTTCCAATATTGTATTACCCTGATTTGACCTTTGGGCAATTGCCAATTCTTATTCTTCACTTATGTCTCTACTAGTATTTCCTTTCTTATTCTTGTTGATTGCAAATATTTCTGATGTATTCTGGCTACTGTCATTTTTTACAAATATCATCTCCCATCATGTCAGCTGAATGTCAACTTTGTTTATGGTGTCACTCATTAAACACAGCCCGTTAATTTTGATGTAGTCAAGTTCATTATTTTTCACTTTATGGTTTGTAATGCAGTAGTGGCTCTTGTTTAAAAAATCCTTTCCCATTGTAGACTGTCACAAAGACCTTGGTCAGATGAGCCCTCCTTGTTCGTTCTTATTTTTCAAATTGGCTAGGACTCAATTCTTCCACATGAATTTTAAAATAAGGTTGTCATTTTCTTCAAAAAAATTCTTGCTGGACTTTTTCAAATTTATAGGGTAATTTTGGAAGAAACAACATCTCTTTATAGTGCTAAGTCATTGCAATTAAACTTGTACAGCTCTCCATTTATTCAATTCCTCATTGACGACCTATAGTAGAGCTTAAAACTTAATTCCCTATGATGCTTGTATTGATTTTTGTTAATTCCTAACTATTGTATAGTTTTTGTTAGGATTAGAATGGCATCTTATTTTTGCTTATACTTTCTTGTCGATTATCACTGTGAAAGGAATATCATTAGTTTCTGACTATCTTATCCTCTGCAACCTTGCTTAACTCTTACAACTTCCAAAAATTTCTTGGGTTCTACATAGATGATTAAGTCATCTGCAGATAGTAATATTTTTGTCTTTCCCTTTTCTATGCTCATAACATTTACTTCTTTAATTGGACAATCTCCAATACCATGTTGAACAGTAGCAGTGATTAAAGGGTTCCTCATCTTTTTTCTAAGTTCTAAAAGAAAATACATCTAAAGTTTCTCTGTTAGTTTTGACGTCTGCTGCAAGTTTTTGATGTATAACTTTTATGAAGGAAAAATACTTCCTTTCTAATCATAGTTTACTTAGAGTTACTCATATAAATAGGTGTTGAGTTGTGATGTTTTTTGTATAGCACACAAAACATACATGTGAACTTTTCCTTCAGTCCATAATGTGGTGATCAAGGCAAGGAGAGGGCAAGGCAAGCGAGGCACTCAGACCAGCGGGTGCACGCTTCCTTGTATATCACACCCTGGGTGCCTCACCGCTTCTTACCCTAGTCTCAAACTTAATAGTGATTAACATACATAGATATCCTACTGTTGAACTTTCTTTCCATTCCCTGAATAAGCCTTTATTGATCATGATGCATTTTTAATACTCCATTAGATCCAGTTAGTTAATATCTTATTTAAAATGTTTACATCTGTTATCATAAGTGAAGTGTGCAGATAATTTTCTTTCTTTTACAGTCCTCATCCAGTTTTGGAACTGTAGCTTCTTAAAAGAAGAATAATTTGCTTTGTATTCTTATTTTTTTGGAAGAATTTGTAGGTTACAAGTAAGAATCTGCTCCTCTAAATATGTCTAGGACTGGAACATATTATGGGGTATAAGTTTGAACAAGTCACTTTTGTATCTCTGGACCTCAATTTTCCCTTCCTGCAAAAGGAAGATAATGAAACTTGTAGCTTTATGATAAACATAAAAGACAATTTTTTAAAAATATGTAGCACTGGATCTGACCCAAAGAAGATGCTTAATTGATAGCAAATTGACACCTGCATGGGCTTTGCTGACTTTTTGGACCAGATTTTTGCCCTCCCCCATCCCCAACTTCTCTAGGTTTACATTGTGCTGTTGATCATTCTCTAGAATTTACTTTTATTTCATCAATGTTATAATGCCTGTTGTTCTCTTCCATTTCAAGTACAGTCACATTTTAGCAACTTCTGGTTAATTACTTCCTCTTGGAATATAGTAAAATGATATTTTTTGAAAAATTAACCAATGTGCTTTCCATTCAATGTATTTCCTATTATCCCACAGTCCTTCTTCTCTTCAGGCAGATGTTTAGAGAGCTCTATGGTCAACTTTTCCTTGTTCCAAGGAAAGATTAGGAAAAATAAAGAAGTATGTATATAATATTGTTTTTTCTTAAAAAATATGGATTTTCTAGAGAGAAAAGTAGTTGTATGTATAAAGTATACAGTAGAATGGAAGTAGATGGGTTTTATGAGACTAACACTAAGGAAACACCACTCTCCCAAAACTGAAAGCACCTTGAAAAGGTGAGAGCATTGAGAGTGAAGAGGTGAAGAGGCAATGTGGGCTACTGATATATGGGTTAGGCTGGAACCTGCCCCTCATCTGGGGTCAGTTTGGGGTACAGAGATATGACAGAAAGCTCAGATAATTCTAGAGATTCCAGTGCAGGGGTAAGCTGTGCTTTCTTTCCTAAGTAGATCCAGGCAAACGGCAAGATGCCAGAGTAGAAATGGCTGTGTGGTGTGTTTGATCAGATGGAGTGTGGACAGTCTCATGGTTGCCCACTGCTCCGGTGTGACACAGGAGCAGTAGATGTATGCCTGCATCCAAGAAGAGCATGGAGATGATGAAGGGCTATAGGTGACCAAACCAAGTTTCCCAGTCACAGGATGGCCCAGATTTGGAAAATGATTTCAGAATCCAAAAGGGACCTGGGAGTTAGGTGGGAGACAGCTGGACTAACAGGAACCTGGCTTTGGGTTAAAGCCTGGTTATGGGCACAAATTAAGAAAGGAACTTCATATATCCACACCTAAAGACAGGGGGGAATGAGGACATCTTAGAGGGTGCCAGCAGATAGCTGCTGACTCAGCCTACATGCCTCCTTTGGTCCTTAACATCATCATGGAAGCCCACCAGAACTTAGATGCCACTCCAAGAAATAGACAAGGAGATAAAATTTCTACCAATGCCACTCCAAGGAATAGACAAGGAGATAAAATTTCTACCAACTGGCCAGATGAAGGTTTTATATTGAAATTATGTTTTATATGGAAAACTTAAATTATGTTTCTTGCATATTTGAGTTCGTGAAATGAAATTTCTACCCACTATATAACCAGATCACCAAATAAGAAAAATGCTTACCAGAGATGTGGCAGTGTGGTCCATTGGAACATGTCTACTAGCTGTTATGACCTTTGGCCAATTATTCAAACTCTCTTTGACTCAGTCTCCATGTCTATAGATGGGAATGTGGACTTTATTGTCACTTGTTTAATAATGAAATGAAATAATGTGTTCCACAGTGCCTCGTATCTGATTGCTATTCAATGTTTATCATTCACTTTCCTAATTCTTAATTTTGGACAAAAGATAGCCGTAGAAATTAAAAAGAAAACAAAGAACTCAGGGAAGGTGTTTGTTGGAAGATCATTAATGCTGTTACTGCTAATTATGAGACAGCATGTGCATTTCCCAGGCAGGGACTGCAATCAGCACAATTTTCAGTTTGTCGCCCACTACAATTAGCAAGGCCAGGCCTGTTGATGAGCCACAACTTGAAATCTCATCAGCTTTTGTTATCCTCATTCGTCGAATCTCAGGCATGGGCTGTGTAAAACCATGCCATTACTACCTCCTCCAAAGGATACCCACAGTATTTGTTATTTTTCTGAAAGAAGATCTATCCAAGGTAATAGTTATTTCCTATAATGTGCCATCACAAATTAATCCACATGAAAACAAGAGTTGGTTTTGTGCATTTGCTCTTTTAGTCCTTCTGAGATTCTGAACAGAAAAATTGTGGAAAGTTGGCTGAATTTGTTTCCTTCAACTCATGATTCGATAATGTGTTTGTAATTAAACATCATGTAATTTTGTGCTCAAAATTTCACTATTAGAGATTTTTTTCTCTAAGTTTTATATGGCATTCCAATGTCAACAGTTCTCTCTGGAAACGTGGTGGGAAAACTATTTACACTTACCTGCTAACACCTTATGGAATTTGTGAGTGACAGCAAGGGAGATTGTTCTGGAACTGCTTAGCAGTGTTGAGGGCTTTGCTTGTTTTCATCTGTAAAAAGAAAGGTGAAGCTAAGTCAATTCTAATTATACAGAACACATATCATATATTTTCTGGAATAGACTCAATTTCAAACATTCTATCCCTTTGGTCTCATAAGTAGATTCATTCTTTTCAGACCAAACATTCAAAAAAGAATCTCAATTTGCTCTAAAGATTATTGCTGATTAAAGATTCTATGATTCTGCCATAGACAAGAAAATGAAGTTTCTGGAAGAGGAAATCGAGTAACGTGTTGGGGGTAAAAAGAAGGTCGGGAGGAAAACTATTTCAGAAGGGAAGAAAAGACCTCTCAGAGGGAGCCTGGGAAGATACTAAAGGCAACTTTAATTTCCTCACCATTTTCCTTAAACTTTCCTGGCTACTCTGCAGCAGACACAACCAGAAACATACTTATCGATTTCAAGATCAGGCAACAAGATCCCTTCCGTTTAATTATGTCCTTGCAAGTTAAAAACTAAGAGCTTTGGTAAATGCTTTGAATATAAAAAGTGTATTTAGTGCTCTCAGAATCAATGGTAAGTTCAAGCTGCGTGCGACAAGGAATGACCACTATTCATTCTAACAAAGTCTGTACACAAATACTGTGCATCAGGTGCTGGGCTGGGCACTGGGACAGCAGAGATGAGTAAAGGCCAGTCTCTGTTCTTAAGGAACTCAAAGTCTAAAAGAAGAAACAGACAGATAATCAAGTACAATAGAAATATAAACAAGAATCAAAGGCAGTTCAGAGATGTAACTCTTAGAGGGGAATTTTAAAGAAAGGCTTCCTGAATAAGGGAATATTTCAACTGAATACTGAAGATGAATAAAAGTCCTTCTGGTGAAACAAAAACAGTATTTTGGCAGAAATAACAGTATGTGTGAATACATTTAGAACATAGCATAGAAGCTGAGTTTAGAATACTGTCACGGCTTTGGCATTTTTAAAGCATAGAGCGTAAGTGACGAGGGGAGAGAATGGAAAGAGATAGGAAACGGAAAGCAGGGTAGATCATGAATGGACTGGAACATCTTGTAGAGCATCTGACCTATACCTAAATGCCCAGGAAGGCAAAGGGAAGCATTCGAGGCAGAAGAAAACAAGTCTGGCTTTGCCAGCAGGCTTAAAAGTGGATTGAAAAGCAGAAATGAGAGAATTATAGATATGGGAAGATACTTTTGAGTATCTAGAAATAGTACAGGTGAGAAGTAAAGAGGGTGTTATTTAAGACAGTAGTAATGGGAAGGAACAAGCAGCGTAACTTAAGAGACAGTCAAGAAACATGTGATAGAATCTAGGGATGATTGATGTGAGTGGTGAGAGAGACCTCACATTCTCTAGCCCATGTAACTGAGTGGATTTCGATGTCATCAATTGAGAAGGAAAATAAGAAGAGGGACATGTTGAATCCGAGGGACCAGTAGACATCCAGATAGCAGGATACAATTGGGAGAATGGCTGTAAAGAGCTTAGAAGAGACAACTGGTGTCAATATATGAGAGCACCAAATTCTATCACTTATTTACTTGATGTCTGCCTCATAGTAGTCACCAAGCTAGACTCAGTGGGCCAGATGGAAAATACTCCTGGCCCCAAGGAACTTAGGGTCTAGGCTCTAGGGAATTTACAAAGAAGACACGTGTAGTAAATGACACTCAGTACTCTTAGAGGAAGCGCAAGGTGTGATGGGCGCATAGAGGAGGTTTCCTAAGGAAGACCTGGTCATGAGGCGGCATGAACAAAGCACAGCAGGCCAGGCAGCTTAGGGGAAAAGGAAAATAAGCTGAGATCTGAAGAAATGGACCAGAAAAAAAAAGGGGAGGCAGAAAGAACTTTTCAAGCAGTGGCAGCTTGTGCAATGACCAGGAAGCAGGAGTGAGCATGGCGCTCGTAAGAAATTGCAAGAAGTTTCCATCGCTGGAGTGTCAAGTCTGAGAGAAGAGCAAGAGCTGAGGCTGGGGAAGTTAGCTCAGGCAAGATAGCGGTGTCAGCTATTTCAGAGAGTTTAAACTTTATCCAGTGTGCATGAGAAAGACACTCTTAGAGATTTTTTAGCAGGGTAGTGATACAATCAGATTTGTATTTTAAAAACTGACTCCATCTACTGTGTAGAGAATGAGATGTTAATTAAAATAGTGAGCCTGGATGTGATTACCTAGGGCAAAGACAACAATTCGATTCCACCTGCAAATGTGTTCTAGCCTGCAGAATGCTTTTTCATTTATTCATTTAATTCTGAGTTAGTTGTGAACATTTAACGATTGGGAGATCTCCCATAAAATCAGGCTTCTTTTGAAAAGTAAAAGAGCTGGCAGTGCTGAGTCCCCATTCCTGAGCTGTCAACAACTGGCTGGATCTGGGTTGCCTAAAATATAACCCTTTTATACAAGGTGAGAGCCCTTCTGCTCATCACAGTCTAATAGAGACATTTAGCTTGATGTTATTGCTCCTGCCTCACCCAGAGAGAATATGTAGATGGAGAAGGATGAACTATTGCACATGCCTATCTATAACCAAACTCCTCTACCAGATTCCATCCTCATTCCCTACTCATGGACCTTGTTCTATCAATTCTTCTTTTTCTCATCAGATTTTTCCCTCTCTTGGATCATTCCTATTGACATCAAAACTTATTATTTCTTCCATTTTTCTTGGCCCATTTCCCCACCAACTACCCCCCATATTTTTGTTGTTCTTCGGTCTCAAGTCATATTCTCAGGCCAACCACTCTAGCAGCACTGCTTGCATCAAAGTCACCAATGACTATCTTGCTGCCAAGTCCAATGTGAAATTCTCAGTCCTCACCTTACTTGACCTGTCTGCAGTAATCAGCACAGTAGACATGACCTCCATTGGAAACTATATTTTACCCACTTGAACTTCTAGAATACTACATTTCTTGCTTTTTCTTCCTTCCTTCCTTCCTTCCTTCCTTTCTTTCCTTCCTTCTTTCCTTCCTTCCTTCCTTCCTTCCTTCCTTCCTTCCTTCCTTCCTTCTTTCCTTCCTTCCTTCCTTCTTTCCTTCCTTCCTTCCTTCCTTTCTTCCTTCCTTCTTTCTTTTTTCCTTCTTTCTTTCTTTTTTTCTTTCTTTCTTTCTTTCTTTCTTTCTTTCTTTCTTTCTTTCTTTCTTTCGAGTCTTACTCTGTCACCTGGGCTAGAGTGTTGTGGCATCAACCTAGCTCTCAACAACCTCAAACTCCTGTGCTCAAGTGATCCTCCTGCCTCAGCCTCCCCAGTAGCTGAGACTACAGGCCCATGTCATGACATCCAGCTAATTTTTTTATATTTTTAGTAGACACAGGGTCTCACTCTTGCTCAGGCTGGTCTCAAACTCCTGACCTCAAGCAATCCTCCTGCCTTAGCCTCCTAGAGTGCTAGGATTACAGGTGTGAGCCACTGCACCTAGCCAGGAATACTTCATTCTTAAGAATCTGCCAACACTGCTAATTCTCCTTCTTAGTCTCTTTTACTGGTTTTTCTCTCCCAAGGCGGGAAAATACCAGATCTCAGTTTTTGGATCACTTCTCTGTCTACACTCACTCCCTGTTACCCAGCCATGCCATCCAGCCTTGTATCTTTAAACATCTTCTATATGTTAAAAGTTTCCAAGTTCCTAGCCTCACCTCTACCTCTCCCCTGAGCTCCACACTCGTGAATCCCTGTGCCTATTCAATTTTGAAGTCTAACTAAAATGCACTTCAAATTCAACATGTCAAATATAAATTCTAATTCACATCCCTCCTCCATTCAATATGCCCCTCCCATAGTGTTCCTATGTTAATAAATGACAGTCCATTCTGACAGTTATCCATGCCAAAGGCTTCTGAAATATCTTTACCTCTTCTCTTTCCCTTGCACCACACATCAAATCTACTGGCAAATTCTTTTGGCTCTACATTTGAAATGTATCCAGAATTCAATCCCTTCTTTCTCCTCTACTGCTTCCACTCTGGTTCAATCCACTTTGATCTCCTTCCTGGAATATTGCAATAGCCTTCTAGCAGTTGTTCCTGCTTTTAAGCTTCCTACCCCCAGGCTCTACACTCAAAAAGCAACCAGCACTTGAAAAACAAGAGGGTTTCTCTAATATTTTCTCCTGATGAATTTGAAGTCATACATTTTGGGCAATAATATTATAACAATAAGGTGCAGCCTTGGTGCATCATGATGTTGATATGTCTTATTTTTGGAGATTTCAATTTTAGTAACTTGTTGAAGATGGTGCCTGCACTGATTATTTCCACTGATATATATGTGTATAGATTATTTGAGCATGTGCAAATGTCCTATTTCTCCTCAAACTTAAACCCACTAATTTTATCAATCTTTGGTGAATCTCGGCTGCAACAATTATGAATAAGGTGTTTGCCTAATGGTGATTTTTCTATTTTTGCTAATTTCTGCCACATTTATTAATTGAAATTCTATAAGAAACAACTAGTCCTATTTCTCATGTTATTATTTATTTACTCATTCATTAATTCATTCAAGGGCCATTCTACAAAATAACTGACCAGAGAAGATTGAGGAGTAGTCTCAGATCAGAAAGTATTAGATGAAATGTGGGAGTCTTTGATTGGATTCTGAAAAAGCAAATGAATATATATTAAAAAAATGGCGAAATTCAATTAAGGTCTGTAGTTTAGTTAATAGCATTACACCAGTGCTAATTTCCTGGTTTTGATGACTGTACTACAGTTATATTAAATATTGACATTACAGAAAGATGGGTAATGTGTGTACAGAAACTTTCTGTACTATTTTTCCAACATTTTTGAGAATCTAGAATTATCTCAAAACAAGATGTTAATTTTTCTTAGAGCAAAAGTGACTGCACCCAAACCCAGCTTCCCTTAATGTTGCTAGGAGTCAGCAATTGGCCTTCTTCTCAGTACACTCCTATAAACATCTATGACTGATGTTCAGTTGCTTGATACCTAAAGAATCTGCTTATCCTCACTGTCAAGACTATTCTCACTCTTGCCCTGTGAAAAAGAGGGCAAGAGGAGAGAAAGTAGGGTCCTACTTCTAGAGCTAACCCAGCTACTTCCAGGCCCAAGCACAACCAACTTCACACCTGATGGCCCTCTGCCACTGATGCTACTTGAGCCCTTCACGCATTACCCTTGACCCTTTCATTTTCTGATATCCCATACCCTCCTAGCTCTTCCTTCAAAACATAGCTGACCACTTCTTATCACCTCCACTGCTACTGCCCTGGTCCAAGTCATGATCATCTCTTACTCGGAATACAGCAACGAACTCTGTGTTAGTTATCTATTGCTGCACAATACGTTTCCCCAAAACTTAGTTGTTTAAAACAGCAACATTTATCATCTCATGATTTATGTGGGTCAGGAACCCACAGGTGGCTTAGCTGGCTCCTCTACTTTTGAGTCTTTCACAGGCTTCAGTTAAGGTGTCAGTGGGGCTGCATATCATGGCTTGACTGTGGAAGGATCCACTTCCAAGCTCACTCATGAGGTTGTTGGCAGTTCCTTGTGGTTTGTAGGATTGAAGGCCTCGGCACCTCATTGGCTGTTGACTGGAGGTCACCCTCAGTTCTTTGGCACATGGGCCTCTCCACAGGACAGCTTACAGGATGCCAGCAAGAGTGAGGACAGTCTTGGCAGTGATGATAAGCAGATCAAGCCAGTGAGTAGAACCCGAGAGAATGTGTGAGCAAAGCAGAAGTCACAGTCATTTATAACCTGATCTGGGAAGTGACATCAGTTATTTTGTATAATCCATTCATTAGGTCCAGCCCACACTCAAGAAGAAGGGATTACACAAAAATGTAAATTCTACAATTAGGGTCATCGGGGACTTGCTTAGAAGTCTGCCTACCACAGCCTCCATCTAGTTAACCTGTGACATTTGGTGTCTGCCAGCCTATTTTCAACAAAGCAGCCAGAGTGATTCCTTGTAAGTCAAATCTTGTCACTCTTTTCCTAAAAACGCTTCAATGGCTTCCATTTCACCCTGAGGAGAAGAAAAAGTCCTAATGATGGTTTACAATGCTCTGTATCTGCAGTCCCGAACCCCTGGGATCTGGGACTGGGGCTGAAGAGCTTTGCTGCCACCCCCTCCCCTGTCCATAGAAAGATTGTCTGTCATGAAACTTAGGAAGGGGGAGAGGCCACATCCCAGGGATAAGTGGTAGGTTGGCAAGTGAAGCTTCATCTGTATTTACAGCCACTCCCCTCCCCATTGCTCACAATACCGCCTGAGATCCACCTAATCTCCCATCCGTGGAAAAACTGTCTTCCGCAAAACTGGTCCCTGGTGCCAAAAAGGCTGGGGACCACTGCTCTACATGATGCAGCCCTCATTACATCTCTGATTTTATCTCCTATCACATCTCCATTGCTCACTCTGCTCCAGCCACACTGTCCTCCTCACTAGTCTTCAAACATGCCAGTCATGCTGCCATCTCAGGGCCTTTGCACTGGCTCTTCCCTCTGTTAAGAAAGTTCTTCCTCCAGATTCCTGTATGGCTGATTCCCTAACATCCTTTAAGACTTTGCTTAAATATCACCTCCTTAATGCAGACTACCCTAGCAAGCCCACCTTTGTCCCCAGAACTCCTGATTTCTCTTATTTTCTTTTACTGTTTCTCAAAGCATTTCTAATAAACTAATTAATTAATTTATTTGTTATGCAACACTGTAATGTTGAGCCCA
Organism: Avahi laniger; assembly: GCA_963575035.1. Classification (NCBI taxonomy): domain Eukaryota; kingdom Metazoa; phylum Chordata; class Mammalia; order Primates; family Indriidae; genus Avahi; species Avahi laniger. Next base: position 35,400 of record CAUYSK010128736.1, read on the forward strand.
TAAGGCAGAGATCTTTATTGTGTTTGCTGATGAATCCTAAGTGCTTAGAATAGTGCCTGGCACATAGCAGATGCTCAATATATATTTCCTAAATGAATGAATGAATATGTAGAAGATGGCTGAGGACTAGCCTTGAGGACCACTGGTAGAAGAAAAGGATCCAGGGAAAGCATAGAATATTGGACATCTCTTGTGTCCCTCCTCATATTCTATAGACACATTTTCTTAATCCTGTCAAGAGGACTCCTACCAAGAAGAAGTCCTGTGACCCACAGTCATGAGTTCCCTGGTCAAGGGTTGCACCCTTGGATTGGCTTTGTCTTCTTCCATGTTTTACCTTTCCAACTCCCCCTTCATCTTCCTTGGAATGCTTTCCCCAAATTAATAGCATACAAGCTATTGTTTTATCACCTGCTTTTGGGGGGAAAGTATGTTAAAATATGTTAAAGTGAGACGATCACTTAAAAATGAACCCATAGAAATCAAGAAACACTTGTGAACAACACTTTCAAATCCTACAGAGATCCAGCAGGATGAGGAAGTTTGGAGACCAATGTTAGATAGTTCACTGGGGAGGCGGGTGGGAAAGCAATATTAAAATGGGTTACAGAGCAAAAGAAAGGAAGGAAATGCAGAATGGACAGACTGGCTGACAGCTGGAGGGATATACAAAGAACAATGGGAAAAGACAGACACTTCAAGAAATAAATAACAAGCAAATGGGATAAGTGCTATGAAAAAAAGTACCAATACAGGGACGTGTGTGCCATATTTGCTGAGAAAAAAATACAGGAAGGCAATTTTTAAGGATAGTTTTGCCTAGTAGAAGGTTGCAGGCAAACTTCAGGAAACAGCCTTTGCAAAGGCACTAAGTTCTGAAAGAGCAGAGAATGTTTGAGGAATTTCTAATACAGCATCCTGGCTGGAGCACAGACTGGTGATGGTTACAGATGATGCTGGAGACATGGCAGGGCCATGCTGCAATGGGCTATCTACAAGGGCCGAATCCCTGCCATCCATTCAAGGAGCTTTCTTTTGCTAGTAACATTCAAGTAATGGAATGAAGAAGCAGTGCCGTTATTACCCCCAGTATCTCCTAATTCTTAGTCCATAATCAAATTGACCCAACTGTCTCAAAATATATATGTATATTTTTGGTAGATTTAGTTTGAATCAGAATCTAAACAAGATCAATATTTTATATCTGGTTGTTAAGTTTCTTAAGCCTTTTTAATCTAGAGAAGTAACTTCCTCACTTTTTTCCCCATGACATTTACCTGTTGAAAAATTGAATTCAAACACTTAAAGTCTGACCACTGAATAGTGAGAAAATGTTGATTATATAATTTTGGTTTGGGGACTGACATTTTTTTTTTACTAAGCAAACATGGTCATTCTCACCAAATGATCATTGGATCCTAGGAAAAGAAGACTTATTATATGTTGGGATAATAATGTTAAAGCTTTTATTGCCCCCTCAACCCAATAACTGCAAGATTTGTTCATGAAGGGAAAGAAAAATTTCACTATCAACGAAGGAATCCATATCTGCCCTAAACCAGCCGCATCTGTGTGCTGAACAAGCATTCCTTTGTCTGTCAAGAACTTGAAGCCATTTGACACTAAATTCTCCAAGGCATGGAGTTCCTGCTTTTGTCAGAATTCTATGTAATGCACTCAAGATGACTCCACTGACTGGAGAGTTGGGGACGTGGAAGACCAGGAGAAAGTGGTGGATTATGAGGAAAATGAGCTCAATAGCTTTTATCTCATATTTTGCTGCAAATAATGAAGGGGAGGATTGCTATGCAAATAATAAGGAACATGAACCCTCAGTCCTGGAGGATCTCTTATACTGAGGGGCAGGTGAACAATACAAACTTTCTCTTCCGGTTTAGCAAATAAGCCTACTATGTGACATTCTTAGGAAAACGTGAAGACAATTAGAGGTAGATATCTCAGGCCATCAGCAGCTAAACTGGCAGCTTATTGT
>CAUYSK010128738.1:0-26368 GCA_963575035.1 Avahi laniger
CATCCCCTCACTGGTGTAGTGGGCCCAGAGATGAGCCCAAGTGGTTGCTTAGTCTTTTTGAATTAAGAGCTGTCCCCAGTGCCTTCTCTGCTGGTGGGGCATTGCTCACCTATGAAACAAAGTCTGCCTCCAGTAGAGAAACAGTTTCTGTAATTAGAAGAAATTTATGGTGAGTGTTCTCAGTGCAACCAGCATCCCTTTCCTTTGTCCTGATTCATTGGCCTCTTCAGAGATCTTGTGGCCTCTTGGTAGATCTCATTGAATCTCCCTAGCTCATAGGAATAGTGTTATTTAAGGGAAAGTTTTTCCCATCCTGGAAGAAGAATAAAGGGAACAGCTCCAGAGAAATATTCTTGTTTTTGAGATCTGAAGTTCTGATTTGAAAGGGTTTTTTATAATCTCTGTCTTATTGTGTCTAGGTCTATGTGGGAAACTCCAGAAAACGTGCTCACTTCAGCCTGCTTTACTAGAGAAACTCATTCTGTCTGCTTTTTGTTTCTTTGTTACATGTATGTGCTATAATTTTTATCTTGGTTGAAATGGGAAATGCTGGTTCAATTTCCTCGAGTAGCCCATTTGGCTTCATTTTGCAAAATTGGGAGACTTTTGTCTATCATTTCACGAACGAAAAAAATAAAAAAATTTGTTTGTTTTTGCAATATCGTCTGGCCCCAGTACTGGTGGATTTAGGAGAATGCGGCCAGTGAATGGTTCCCTTAATTATAATACTATCTTGCAGGGAGACCTGTCCTGTAAGAGGGAAGAAAAATGGGATGAAATCCCCTACGTACAGTGTTTTATGCTGCTTTGGCAGAACAGGCTGATGCAGTAAAAATATAAAATTATGGTTCAGCAGGTTAGTAATGAGAAAAAGTCTGATTGGACTGAGTCACAGGAAAAAGATGGTGATACTCTGATCAACTAGTTAAATGAGCTGACAGCTCCCCCTCCCCCACCGTATGGGGAAGCCAGGGCAGCTCTACCAGCATCTGAGCCAAGGTCCTCACCTCCACAGGTCAGGAATCAGGAGCAACGGAAGCAACATAACTGGCAGGGAACCCAATTCTGCGAGGGTGCAATTCCCAATTCTGCGAGAGAGCAATTCCCTCTTCAGAAGATACCTATAGGAGGCACGACACTGCCACAGGTCAACCTATGGAGTTTATTTAGGCCTATTCTCCATTTTCTGCCTCTAATTTTTTCAATTGGAAAAATAACATGCCCATATATCAGGACGACCCAAAACTAATGAAAAATTTGTTTTCCTCTATATTTGCAACCCACGATTCTACTTAGAATGTGTTCAAGACTTCCTTAACTTCAGAGGAACTGAAAATGGTTTTAGATAAATCCAGACCAGAAGCTAACCACATGCATGCTGAACTCTCCTGGCAAAGTGGTAAGAGCAGACGCTCACATTGAGATGCCTACTTCAGACCCACGTTATAATATAAACAATGGAGATAGACCCAAGCTTGAGCATTGCTAAGCTTGCATCTTGGCTGGCCTCTGCAAGGGAGTGCCCAAATAGAGGAGTCTTAATAAAGTCCAGGAAATCAGGTAGTGGCCTAATGAAAGCCCCTCAGAATTCTTGGAGTGAATTTTGAGGTGTTCAGGCAATATACCAACATCAACCCAAAAGCCCTAGAAAATTGAAAAATGATAAATATGACCTTTATCAAAGTGTTTCTGACATTTGAAGGAAATTGCAAAAGATGAATGGGGCTTCAGGTATGTCTGTGCCTCAGTTAGTAAAGGTTGCCTTCAAGGTGTTTACTGATTGAGATGGGGTGAGGAAGAAGAAAGAATAACAGAAGATGTAACCGTAATCGCAAACTAGTTTTCTCTCTGCTGCCTTGACTCAGGGAATTCCAGGACCACCGCGTGGACCCTCCTCAGTCACCTATCCAAAGTAAGGCCCCAGATCTCCAACAAAAAGGGACATCCCACTGTAGGTCCCAACCAATGTGCCTATTGTCAACATGGATGGCACTGGGAAAAAGATTATCCATACCTTAGAAAGGCTCATGCTGGGAAGAGTCCCCTTCCTGTTCCCCAGATGCCTGATCTATTGGCTGGTATGCTGTTGAGGATATTGAGGGTGGGGACCAGCAATGACAGGCTCAGGGGCTCTCTCAGCCCAAACAGCACCCTCCATATTTCCCACATGGATCTATGAGTCTTTGTAACAGTGGGAAATCGAATTCTGAACTTTTGGTAGATACTGACATCACTTCTTTGGTGATAAACACCCAGTTGTCTAAACTTTCCTCAGAGGCTATAAAAGTGACTGAGTTTGCAAGAGAAACTTTGAAGAGACCATTCCTCCAGCCCTTGGAATGTCACCTGGGCCAAACCCGCCGGAAACACTGGAAACCCACTGGACACCGAGTATCCTAGTCTTTTGCTGGGACTCGATCTTTTTACTAAACTAAATGCTTAGGTTACATTCTCCTCAGAACAGCGAAATATCAGGGGCCTCTGGCAGGCTGCATTGCTGCCACCAGAAGCCTCTGAGCCTGCTCCTATCCCTGAAGAGATACTTGAAGGCAGTCACAGAATTGTTTCATTTTGAATGGGAGCACCCAGATATGAAGGCAAAGCAAGAATACCGTTCTCCTCCAAGGTTTTAAAAACTCCCCTACCATCTTTGGAGAAATACTAGTTAAAGACCTCCTGGATGCCCAATTAAATGATAGAATCCACTGCAATATGTTGAAGACATACTATTAATAGTTGCTGGTACAAGAAAAGGAGGCATCTGATCAGAACATCATCTTAACTTTAAAGTTTCTGGCCAAATAGGGATACAATGTATCCAAGAAAAAGGCCCAGATTTCAGAACCCTCAGCTAGATACCTCAGGCTTGAGCTTTGGCAGGGACAGAGGAACCTGTTCCCTGACTGAAGGAAACCCTTGCCAGAGTAGCCAGACCCACCGCAGCTGTGGGGCTTTTTAGGAATGGCTGGGTTTTGCCGCATTTGGATTCCTAGCTTTGCGTTTAAGGTGAAACCTGTGTCCAATGCCCTAAGGGGAAGAGACAATAAACTCTTAGAATGGACCGGATATTGCCAAAAGGCCTTTTTGAATATCAAGGAAAAGTTACTAATTGCCTTGGCATTGGGGGTCCTCGACATTAGGAAACTTTTTGATCTATTTGTACATGAGAGATAAGGAATAAGTTTAGGAGTATTAACCCGGGACCTCGGAAATATTAAGAGATATATTGCCTATTATTCAAAACAATTGAAAATTGTCACAAATTGATGGCTTTCCTGCCTTCTGGCAGCTGTCGCTGTCACTTTCAACCTTCGCCAAGAAGCAGAGAAGATCATGGGAGACCAACTCACCATGGTGCACACCCCTCACTGTGTACTTCTCTTGCTGGAATAAAAAGGATACTGGCTAAAATCTGGGAGATTATGCGAATACCAGGCTATCCTTTTAGACAACTCAAATGTAATGTGGAGAACAGTCTCCACCTTAAATCCTGCCACCCTGCATCCTCAGATGCTATCTGAACCTGTGCTTGACTATTTACAAATAATTGATCTAACAGACATATCTCCAGAAAACCTAGACTTAAAAATATTTAGAGACAAGGACACTTTTATGGACCAAGGACAGCAGAGAGCTGGGTACACAGTGGTCCCCCATCAATAAATTTTAGAGGCTGAGGTACCCACCCCCCCAACATCAGCACAGAAGGCAAAACTCATAGCTCTTAACAGGGCTCTTCTACTAGATAAAGATGAGTAGGTGACCATCTACACAAATTCCATCAATGCCTTTCTGTTGTCCACACTCACGGGGCCATTTGGAAAGAAAGGGAACTTTGAACTTCTGGTAATAAAGACACAAAGCATGCTAAAAAAATCTCACCCTTGCTATACAAAGTCTTAGCTCCCAGGAAGTAGCTATAGTATAATACATTGCCTCAGGCGCCTGCAGACAGCTAGTTTGGTGGCAAGAGGTGATAACCTGGCAGATCAGGCTGTGAACCAAGTGGTAAGAAAAAAGGCCTCCAAAATCTTACTAATGCCCTTCCTACCTGAAATAAATGTTGGATCTGAAAAGTGCACTTGACTGGAATTTTGATCCCAATCAAAGGACCCAAGACAGATGAATATATGATGAACCGTAAAAGGTTCTGGTGCCCAAATATTTCATGAATGATTTTGTCAAACATATTCACGATTCTACCCATTATGGCAGGGACATCAACCTCCAGTGGAGGCAGAAATATGTGGTTGGTCCACATATGAAAAGGAATGTTCAAAAGTTCACAGGAAGATGTCTTCTCTGTGCTCAGAACAACCCTAAGACTAGTCCTTCCTTTCTAGCACAAGGAATTCAGGCAAAAGGTGAACAGTCAATGGAGGACTGGCAAATTGACTTCACTATGATGCCAAGGTATCAAGAAACTTTAAATATATATACTTATATTTGTGGACACTTCTGAGCTGTGGGTCAAGGCCTATCCTTATAGGACAGTAGGGGCATCCAAAGCTGTCAAGGCCCTGCTAAAAGAAATCATCCCTCAGTTTGGATTACCTGCTTCTATTCAAGAGTGACAATGGAGCCACCTTTGTGGCTCAGGTCACTTAAGATGTTTCTCAAGTTCTTGGCATAACTTTGAACTTCCATATGGCCCAGAGGCCACAGTTCACTAAAAAACAAAACAAAACAAAAGAAAAACCTGAAAAAATGAATCACACTGTTTAAAAGACTTTATCTAAGATCCATCAGGAAACTAATTTGACCAGGGATAAGGCATTGCCTATTGCCTTACTCAGAGTAAGAGTGGCTCCTATAAGTAGGCTCAAGCTGAGTACTTCTGAAATTTTATGTGGAAGACCCTTCCTGTGTTCCAGTTCTAGGTTAAAGGACTCCAACAGCTTACAAGTTAAAGAATTAGATATTGTTAAATATGTGCAATATTGAGGCTTGACTTTAACTGATATACATGAGTTTGATTCTAGCAGATTGCAGTTCCTGACAGAATTTCCACTGCATCACATGTAGACTAGAGATTAGATACTACTCAAGACCTGGAGGAATCAGCATACTGATAACTAAAAGTCCAATGGAAGGGGCCCTATGAAGTAGTGACCCACTTCTTTGTCAGGCATATGGGAGTTAAACCCCGGATTCGTCATAGCTATGTAAAGCCAGCCCCATCTGACTCTGCCCAGCAAGGAACAGAACACAAGGAAGTCACCCTGATCCCTTCCTAGTGGACAAGTGAACCACTGATGAGTCTCCAATATTTCTTCCAAAAAAAAAACAAAACAGATAATTAGGTATCTTTTTATTTTCAACAGAATTTAAATGAAAATATACCCTTTTGATTACAGTCATTACTTTGAGCATCATATGATCTTTACTATCATTGTTGCTTTATGCAAAAAGGTGGGATATCTGTCCTCACGTTTCTTTCCCTCTAAATGTGTAATCCATACATTTATTTTATCATTATTTTAGTTATTGCTATTATTGAAATTATTTTCATTTTAGACATCTTTTGCCACATCAAAATAGTTCCTTGTCTCCCTTAATTTATATACTGTTAAGGTTCAAAGTTCATATAAGATGTCTTTCCTTACTGCTATAGCTTTCCCTATTCTGTTGCCCTGTCTTCTTCCATGACAAAGCCTAGACTTTCATGACAATACCATAGTCAAACTATCTCAGAATGTCACTACAGGAGGAAATCTGTCAGACTTTGGATTTTTCAGAGCCTCCCAAATTTATTTGAGATAAACATTTACCACTGATAATACCTGTCACAGGTTTTTCCAGATGTTCCCAATGCCACAACTTATCCAGACTGACCCCTTTCTCTGCACACATTCCAGGTCCAATTAGTCATATATCGATTTACCTAACCCTTGTTTCAACCTGTCTCATGTGTTTAAAACTGAGTGGTCATATTGGACTACAGGACCTCCCCTGTCCTTGGCCTATTGCAATAAAAAATGTAACCTGGACCAAGTGTAGAATCAGGTTAAGAATGTGTCTTTATTGCACTACCAACTTCTGCACTTGAGATATTGTGCAGACGGATTTTGGGGAGCTTATAAGAAACATGATCCCGACTTAATTCCATATTATTCATTTTCCCTATGAATGAATCTATTAATGAACATAGCCTTTGAGACATTACCTGTACACTCCAAGGGTATAGTTTTATTTGCTGCATGGAGTCAGATCCTCCACTATAATGATGGGCCCACAACTGTCTCGACAGCCTACAAATAGAAAGCTCTTTTTTATTAGGACACTTTGTCACTCCTTTTTCTATCCATCCTAACTGGGATGAAAGACTCGAACATTTTCCCCATAGATAAAGAGAGGGCTATCAGGAGGATACCAGGACACTTGGTGGCAAAGCCTTCTAGGGATATTGGTTCCTAGCTATGGAGCTTATGCCATTTGAGACAGGATCAGAAACCTGCTACTGCAAAGATGAATTCCAACAGCCAACCTTTCAAAAATAGTCGTGCGCTAACTCTGTGAGAGTCACTGTGTCCTGTGCTATACAAGGACAGATAATTTATTTGGCATATTTCCTTCCCTCAGAGATGTTTCAATTTAGGGGGAAAGATAAGATGTGTTTATGAATAATTTAAGATAGTAAATAATAAGAATCATTTATTGCTACAAATAGTAAAAGCTTTAGAAGTTTAGAGGAAGGACAGGGCACATGTGACCAGGGTGTTAATGGGCACGTAAATTCGAGCTCAGAGGTTAAATGAGAACTTGAAAGAAAATGAGAACCAGAAGGAGAAGCATAAAAAGAATAGTGTGATAATGATGATAGCAATGAGTAGATGCATTCTGGACAAAAAAAAAAAAAAAGAGCCTACAGGACTTGCTAAGTATTTTAAATAGTTTATCCTTTTTTCACAGATCAGAGAACAGAAAATTTTAAAAGAGAAGGAAAAATGAAGTCCATTGCTTTCATTTAGGAGTGGAAAAGTCTTGGAGGAAAGGGAAAAATAAGATAAAGAAGTTAGTAAGAGACCTTGGATAAAGTTTTCAGCAAGCATGGGATGGTGGATGATCACAAGGTGTGTAGAAGCTCACACCCCAGGTAGAGCACGTACCTGAGGGCTGGATAGATTTCACCATTTACATATTCATAGAAATTGTGAAAAGAGATGAACCTAGGTTCCCAGACACTCATAGTACTCATCTCAGTCCTTAAGCTTTCCCCATACCACAAGATTTTCTGAGTGTCCTTTAGCAAATTGTTCATTACTGATCATTTGCCACCAGTGCTATCAGAGGCCAAGCTGCCCTGGAGGTTACTCTTGGAGGTATGTTAACCAGGGCTCATATCAGATAAGATGGAGTGACAGTTTGGAATCTCAGCAGCTGCCTTGGTAATGAAGACATCAAGCTTCATTTTAATGCTAATGAACACAATCCTTCTGTCACAAATCTCAGAAAAGTTATAAAAGAAAGGATTCTAGTTACTGAAAGGACGAATATATCAGATCTAGGAAGGTAACCTAGACACCATTTTAATCTCATTTTGCACAGGAAACAATTCTATAAGCTAGAAAAGCTGTAACTTTGTTTTCAAGTGAAACAGAAAAAGGAAAGAATGACCATTGTTCTGTTATTTCAACTGGAAGCTTAAGATATTTTGACTATAGATGCCAGCCGCAGAAATATGTCCTCGGTCTCTTCAATCTTAGGAATCGTTCCGTCTCTGGAAAGTTGAAATGCATTATATTTCAAAAAGGTATTTTAAAGTTCATTTTCTCATAAAATGCAGTCATACCATTTTAAGGACATGAAATTACCTAGATTTTGGCACATTTATTTAGTTGTGTATTTATTGGAATGCATAAATGGGTATACACTTTATTAATATATAGTCTTTAAATACAATTAAAGCAAATGTAGAAAGTGCTCCAAACCTTAAAATTAATTTTACATTCATTAACTGACCAAAAATGTAAAATGTCATTCATGTTTACTAGCTGTGTACTATAATTCCAATCAAAAGAAATTACTGTTTCACAATTTGATTTTAGGAGAGTGCTAGATCAATGTTATTGACTTAAGAGATTCATTCATTATTTATTTTAAACTTTGTTTATTACCCAAGTTTCATATAGAGACTTATTTAGATGGAAAACTGCAACTGTCTAAATTAATATTAGGAAAATTGAGCATTTACCCTGAGGCAGCAAAATTAGACTTTTTCAGGAAGCCAATCTGAGGTTGTATGCTACCAAATGTCTAAAATTGGCCATTAAAGGGAAATAATCTACAGCTATTATTTCCCACTAGAGCATAATTAAATACAAATAATAAAGGCTGTGTTGTGTCTTGAATTCCACATTTTCCATTTGCAGAAAATGGATTCATGAATGGCAGCTGTCAGAGAGGCTTGGCTTATTGACACTGACCAGTTGAAAGTTTCTAATTGTATAGTCCCTGAAGAAATAGTCCTTTCTGCAACTGTGGTATCATCCTTGACTAAAGCAGAAGATTCTATGACCACAGTCAGTGGCAACTCACCAATGATACAGCTTTAAAACAGAGCTAGATAAACAAAGGCTCTAGACAAAAGAGGTCACAGTAAGAACAAGCTTTCTTTTCATTCATGAAAGCTACTCTCAGTATTGCTAAAGCAAAATCAACAAAGAGTTAGTACCCATCCCTTTAAAATTAGCTCAGAGGGCTGGTGAGTCACATGAGGATAATCGCTCAAACATTTTTGACAGCAACTCTCATTACTAAAATCTTTTCCTATTTGTATGCTGATATTTATAAATTCATTTAATGACTCTAAAAAATCTTCCAGGTAATTTTTTTAACTTCCTATTCAAAGCATGGAAAAAAAATGTGAGCCCTAGTGTTGGAGGGAGCGGCAATGTGGTAATGATTTAATAGAGCTGGCTGATATATTTAATAATTTTAAATAATTTAAACCCATTCTTTTATTCCATGTAAAAATATATACTTTCAGTGTACTCTGTCAGATATTGTATTAGATATTAACATATTATACAGTATATGAATATAATAGATTATGTCACTTCTGGTTTTCAGAAGAATCAAATAGATACATATTTCTTAGTGAATATTTGACAATATTTTTATGAATCCTATAGATAGTATATACATAGGTCTCTCTATAAATCTATACAAAATCACATAATTGAGAAAAAAAAGAGAGGATAAAGAACTTAGTGTTATATAACCTCAGGAAGAAACACTATCAAATGCCCAAGTAATTATTAATAAATGAGTAGTGACCTGGAGTTTAAATTTTCTTATCATAGATTAAGAATATAGCAAGTAGGACCAAGTTGAAAAATTAGGTGGAGTGTTGTCATGAAAGGCTTTCTCCTTTTTTTCCCTTGTTCTACCTCCCTCCCTCTTTCTTTTTTCCTCTATCTTCTTCTTTCGGTAAGAATGTTTTCACTAAATTTTGCATCAGACTTAGTTTTAATCACATCATATATTGTTTTGTAATTGTTTCTTTTAGTTTAGTGAAATAAATTAGAAATAACAGAATTTTTTATAAATGCAACATATGTTAAAATATTGTAGAAATAGAGTTATACATATATTCATAAAAATATTTTCATGTTATATCACATACATATTTTAAATAAATTAATTTGAAGACAAAACTATCATTGAATTTCTTCTTATCCATTAGGATACTCCTAATTTCACCACCACGTGTATAGATATACCTGGCTAATTGCGTAAGTAGATTGGAGACAGATGAGCTCTGTATTTTCTGCATATACTTAAATTGTTTTCTGCCTCTCGGGAGGTTTGTAGTCCTCACCAAATGACTGGATCAAAGAGCTGCCCCAGCATAATGCATATTCCAGCTGTTTCTCACACTTTAGTTTTCTTCCTCATTCAATCCCTGGTTGTTCTTATTGCCCTAGTTGACCCTTAATCCCCTTTTCGGTGCACATAAAAATGACCATTAGGGGAAAAAGCAAATACATGTTTTATAACACCATCTAAAATGTTTCCCAAGTCAAGATTCTTAAAACCATGTAAAGCATATCGTTATGCAATCCATTCTTACTCTAAGCCATTCAACCCTATTAGAATTTGACCTACTCCTTTTTTAAAGGAAGGTTTTCTTGAATAGATTTCTTATAATTTGAAAGAGGCTCATTCTATATTTGGCAAATTTCTTTTTCCTAATATGCATGCCATTTCTCTAGGGATGAACTATACATTAAACAAGGACATAAAAATTTTAGGGTCCTATTTCATAGAAAATTCTGGTTCCACAGGTGGCAGGTGTAGGGGATCACTAATTCTAATGGATTAATGCTCACTGAGACCAGTTCAGACTCAGACAAAAACATCTCTTGTTGGTCTTTCCTACGTGGTCTAGTGGCAGCTGAAAGGCTGTGGAAAACACAGAGATACCACTTCAGTCTGAGATGACGGTGATAGAGGAAGATCTGATATACTACAACAAGATTTTACAAGGTTTTGTCAACTTATTTTAATAATCTATCCCAAACCTAAAGAATTAACATTTATTATAACAGATACTGTAAGAGCAGGAAAGTGACCCTCGCTTTAAATAAAATATATTTTAAAGTTATATTATGTACAAAGAATGGTATTGGGTACTGAGTCTGCATTAAAAAAAATCTAAAACCTCAACCTTTATCTTTCCTTTCACAGACAGATACATAAAAGAAAAAGCTGAAAAAAACAAGACATGTATGACAATTTCCATGTTAACTATGAAGCAGTGAGAGCCATGAATTACGGCAGTCAGGAGGAGTAAACAGGTACCGATTTTCTATTTCAATGATTCTTAAAGAATAAAAAGTTGGATTCTTAATGGGATTATTCGTTGGTCTGTATATTAATAATTTTTGCCATCAGATACACTTTTAATAAATGTTTTAACAAATTGCTCTGTGTGTGACAGAAAAATAATACTAAAAGGTTCATGACAATTAAAGGATGATGAACAATATTTAACATGTCAAATATTTGAAATGGTTTCCCAAGGACTTAAAACAGTTTTTCAGCTGTCTATATTATATTTTAATAAATAGGGAAAACTAGGGAAAAACACATTAAAAGGTTCTTTAAAGTAGTTTTAAGGTCAATGAGATGTACAGTTCAACTAAGCAGGCTTTGTTTTGCCAACAGAAAATAATAGATTCTTTATGGGCTGAATTTTAACAAATACCATATCTAATTACTTGTTGCCTTCTTTTGAATTTTAATGAAGAATTCTAGTAAATGATTATAAATCAAAAGAAATTTGAAAGGCAACCTGATCAATGTGATTGGCCAATGCATTTGACATTCATTATCTATAAATATTCTGCAGTAGCAATTAAAATGACATTGGCCATAAAAACAAATCCATAATTTTGAAGTAAATCCAAAAGCATGCATTTTTCTGAGGAGCAGTAATGACTTCAGTGTAGGATATTTCCTGAGGGTTACTGGCCGATATGAGTTTATTGGGATCAGCTTTTGCAAAACCCTCAGATTTTCTCAAGCAGTCATTATAACTCCGATATTGCCCTTTCTGTTCATTCTTTTTACTTAGTTAAGTTTCTATATTGGGGGAAAATATCACAAACAGTAAAGATGTAATAATATAGACAGTTAAAATTTTTGTTCATGTTATTTTTTTCCTTGAATTTGACAAATGACACACAATAGAAATTCCTTTCTTAGTAATACCAAAGCCTCAGAAAGAAAACTAGTGTCCCTTTGAAATCGACATGATGGTATTTAAAGGATAAAAAAATAATTATAACTATTGCTTATGAAAAATAACTAGAAACTTCAGCTTAGCATGGTATAGCAATGAAATCTTATTTAAGACATTTAGACTCCATATACACTAGAAAAAAAGGCGGAGTCTCAGATCATATAATTTAAAATAGAAAGATTATATGATATGTGTGTAAATGTCCAACAAGGTTCTGAAGTGTGCCAAGATAACTACTCGATACTTTAAATACATATATATAAAACAAATTATTTCAAAAATTGATATTTTGTTGCCTATTTTTGGCATATGCCTTAAGCAAGTGCTTAGTCAGTCTTCTCAGTAGTCTTTCAGTAAAGAAAGATAATATAGAATGACCAACATGGAGAGACACACACATGAAATATTTTTCCCATCAGGGAGCCATTTCTCCATTGTCAACATAGTGGGTGTGATTTTTCATACCATTAGCCAGTTTCCAACTATAAAGAGAGTCACTGATGTGTAGAGGTTCAGCCTCTGTAGCTGGATGAAATGAGTTTAAAGCTTTTTTCCTCAATTTGCTAGATGCATGACCTTGAATAAATTGATTTAATTTCTCTGTGCCTCATTCAGTTTCCTCATCTGACGAATAGAAATAGCAATATCCCTACTTTATACTGTCGCCATATGGTTAAATGAGTAATGCATGCAAAGGGCTTAGAAGAGGGCATGGTACATAGAAAGCACTCAGGGAATGCTAGCTGTTATTATTACAACGCCCAAACATATTATATTTTGTAAATTCAGAAAGTTTGTCCGCATTGACACTGCTACTAACACTTCCGTGAATTCAAATGAAACACTGGATAACTGGAGTTATCACCCCAACTTAGGAGAAACTTGCACCATTTCCAGAGAGGGAGCCCCTAATTAGCAGCTCATGTCATTTCAGAAATGATGGGTACAGCAAACAGAGGTTGTTACAGCCACTGGATCATTGGTAAACATACGTATTTGAGCCACAACATAGGTCTGTGACTGTCGCTGCTGCTCCCACCCTGTCTTCCATGGCTGCTGCTGCCTGGACTTCCCAGGTGATTAATACGGAGAAAGCTACTTTTGAGCCCAGGGCCAGACAGAGGCAAGCATCTCCCAAGGGGTTTGTTGCTGAGTCTGCAGCCCCAAGTGTTGCAGCTGCACACATTATACCTAATTCCTGGGCCTTCTAACCTGAGGGCTGGCTGCAGCTGGAGCTTGCTCCTGGTCCCGGCCAGCACAGACTCCCAGCCTTTAGGCTCAGTGATTAACTGGTCTTTTTGGCGCTTTGGTTGAAAGAACCTGGGAGAAAATATAATGACTACTTGTTCAGGTCTTTTGCTGATGGAAGTCTTATTTCATCTTAAAACGGCTGTGCTTATATTCTCACTTTTGTCATTCCAAATGTGGTGTGAGGGGAAAAAGTGAAAAGCCTTGGTTAATATTCTTTTATTGAAATCTGTTTCCGCCAAATTAACGATAAAATTTGTGAAGCCTTTTATTATACACAGAATGTTCATTTTTATTCAATGTTTTACATAAAATAAAGGCATGTTGATTCAAATGGACAAATATTATTCTCATTAATTTCTTTGCATACCTTCAGAATAATTATGGGCTTGTTTATTTAGAAATAAATGGTGGATGTTTAATGTATTTTTCCTTGCTATTTTCTGTTATGTTTTAAAAATAAAATTCATCGTTCTCATTCTCATTTAATTTACTATTCTTTCTTTATCTGCACTTTGTTGTTTCTTCCCACAAATTGTGCTGCTTTTTCTGTATGTATTACAACACTGATAACTAATAATAACTGTATGCATTTAAATAAGTCTTACGTATTACAGAGTCCTCTCAGATATATTTTCTTATTTGAGTTTTATGACCACTATGAGGTAGGCATAATAATGAACATTATCACATTTTAAGGTTGAGGAAACTGAGGTATATGTAGGCTTAAGTGATTTGTCAAAGATCAATAAGATAGAAATGGGTTATAGGGTCTGGAATTCAAAACATCTGCAATATCACTACTGGACCCAAGGCAGGTGACCTAATTGAACAAAGACAGGATTTCAAGTCAGAAATACCTGGGCCTGAAATCTGGTTCTGTCTTTTACTAGTTGTATTACTCAGGGTGGCGAACCCTCTTAGTTCACCATGAGGCTAGAGGTGGAAGATCCAGATAGTTGAACAGAGGTGGAGTTTAGTAAACTGGGAGCAGCAAAGCAAAACAGCAGAGGCCTGTAACTAGTTGATAAGAATAACTGGCAATTATTTGCTTGACTATATTGTCTCTCCTTATACCTAGACCTGCTGTTCAAATAAAAATAAAGTTTTTAGTTGAACCATATGAAATTTCATAGTCTTAAAAAGAAAATGATCATTTATCAACAATTCCATATGGTTCAATTTAATATTTACATAGTCTTGGACCTATCGTGTTCTCTTAATACTTCATGAATTTTTTTTACTTTTTTTTTACTTGTTTGTTTTGTTTTTTATCTTTTTTAAAAATATTTTTTCTGAATAGGTTATATACATATATTTTAGATACATTTAAATGGTTCAAAATGTTATACATAAGAAATTAAGTACCTCAATCATCCTTGTTCTCTAACCACCCAGTTTTCATATTGGGCCTCAGTTTGGGGCACTGCTATGATCTGAATGATCTCTTGAAGTAAACTTTCATAGAAGAAACTCATGATTCTTTCCAAAGATGCTTTATTCATTTTTATGCCAATATGCATAATATGTCACTTCTGTATTTTTTTACTAAATGGTTACCTAATGTACTCATTTTATCTCTTGTCCAAACAAGGCAACAATTCCTGACTGACATTCCTCACAGACTGCATGTAGCAGGTGAAGGGATTTACCCCAAAAGAAAATTGAGGCCAGGTGTTGTGGCTCAAGCCTGCAATCCTAGCACTTTGGGAGGCTGAGGTAGGAGGATCACTTGAGGCCAGGAGTTTGAGGTTGCAGTGAACTATTATGATGCAACTATACTCTAGCCCAGGGGACAGAGTGAGACCCTGTCTCAAAATACATAAATAAATACAATATTAATAAAATAAAGATACAAAAATTGAGAACAATATCCTGAAAGGAAAAAGAGAAGGGATGCTATTTAAGCAAAAAAAAGCACATGTCAACTCCTTAATTAAAGGCTGCAGGTTGAGACAGTAACTCCAAATCAGTGCTCACAGAGCCTCTTTAAACCCAGGTATACATAAAATGCTGCAGATACAACATGTTCTTACACTAGATTGTGAGCTGCAAGAGGGCAGGAAGTTGAATTTAAGCACATTTAATTCTTGACAAGTAGAAGGCATAAATATGATTCGAAGGCATAAATGATTATTTTGTTACTTACTGAAATTTTTCTCAAGAATTTCAGTAAGATCCCCTTAACATTGTCATAACATTACCAATTTTTCTTTTCTAAGCAGATGTTTTCTCATGAGCAACATATCTGTTTTGAAATTCTTCTTAGTTCTCTAAATCTTGGTAAACAATCTAAGTTTCATGCACTTGCGTTAGAAGATTACAGTGTTTATTTCTTTTAAGTATATGTCACTATTGGTAAAGATTTTATCCTGAAAAAAAAACGTATTCTTTGTTAGCCTAGCAGAAAAATAGAGTAAAACATGAAGGCTGAATGATTATTTGGCCAAGTCACTGAACAATAGATACTGTTATTCATTTGAAAGACAGTAAAAAGTATATTATGAGCTATATTTTTTTTCCAGAAATGTATAAAAATAATTTATTTCATCATACCCTTACAAATACTGAGTGTTACGATTTTTGAAAACCTTTGTTAATTTCTTAGGTTAAAAAAAATATCATTTGGTCAGTCTCAGTGGCCCTCGCCTATAATCCCAGATACTTGGGAGGCTGAAACCACAGGATTGCTTGAGACCGGGAGTTCGAGACCAGCCTAGGCAACGCAGTGAGAACCCTCATCTCAAAAAAAAAAGTTATTTAAAATTATTTATTATTGATTACTGGTGTGGTTAAAAATGTTCCAGTTCTATTTGTTTTATATTTTCATTTTTTGGTGAATTTTCTGATAATATTTTTTTATCTATTTCTTTATTGGGTCCCCAACATTTTTTTTTTAAAAATCAGCTAATATGAATTCTCTCTGTAGCTAAAGGCTGTTAATTTGCCTGTCATATTTATTTCAAATGTTTTCCCCAGCTTGATTGCTTGCTCTTAGTTTTGTACTTTTGTAGATACAGACATTATAAGTGAGCTATATTTTTAATGTAAAAAACATCACATATAAAAGGAACATATAATATCTGTAGCAAACACAGGCACTATGGCTGTTGTAGAGACTGGTATTAAATAGCATTTATAGACCATTGATTTGGACAGAGATCCTACACTGGGCCCCAACAGAACAAACCAAAATGGTGTCACTCATGCTAAAGTTCCATGTCACTAAACTTTGCTTATCTGAACTTCTGAGAAATTAGGAGAAAAAGAGATAATAGCCAAATAGGCCAGCTTTATTGGTGTGATAAAGAAGTACGTTCTGCTTCAACCTTTACAAGATAAGTAACCTGAATTAACCTGATGCTAATCGATCTACTTTTTGTTTCCTGTTTCTGCTTTCTTCATACCTTTTCTGCCGAACCTCCTCTGCCAACCTCCTCTGCTCAGCTTATTTGAAAATCCACTCTATTATATAGAAGGAAATGTTGCCCAATTCTAGAATTGCTAATAAAAGCTAATTACATCTTTAAACTAAAATTGTTATAATTTTGTCTTTTGACACTGGCAACCAATTCTCATACTGTGATCAGTCATTAGTACGAGCCTGAGTCTCACTGAAGTGCTACAGAGCACAAAGAAGAACTGAAAAAGTAAGAGGAGAAAGGATAAACCTGTTTTGTTTTGTTTTTTTGTATGTTCAGTTTCTTTTCATGAAAAAGTTCCTATCCCAGGGCTATCCACTAGTATTGTAATATTTAAGTTCAATTAGGGAGGAGTACACAGAGCATTAAGCAAAGAGATACTTGAACACTACCACAGACTGATAGACAAGTCCTCAAACGTACCAAGCACACTCTCCTTCATCCCGCAAGAGCTTGCATACTGGGCCTCAGTTTCGGGGACTGCTATGATCTGAATGATCTCTAAAATTCTTATTATCTCCAAATTTCCCATGTTGAATCCTAATTACCAAAATGATGGCATCAGAAGGCACGCCTTTGGAGAGGTGATTAGGTCATGAGGGTGGAATCCTCTTGAATAGAATTAGTACCCTTATAAAAGAAGCCTCAGAGAGAACCCTGGCTCCTTCCATCATGTGAAAACATAAAGAGAAGCCATCTGTGAACCAGGAAATGGGCCTTCAGGCCTGACCAGATCCTGATTGTGCAGTCACCTTGATCTTGGACTTCCCAGCTTCTAGAACTATGAGAAACAAAGTTTTTGTTGTTTATAAACCACTCAGTTTATGACCTGGCAGCCTGAATGGACTAAAGCAGTTACTGGCTGAAAGAAAGAACCTACCGAAAGAGGGAACTGAAAATGACCTTGATTGGAGGCTATCGTGGGGGTTAAGGGAAACTTCCCCTTCACCCTTCTAAAGTTTGCCGAAAGACCAACTCCTAATAAGGCAGATTAATAAGAGAAAGAGATTTATTTACAATATACATAAGGAAAATCACAGAGTGATTACCCAATATCCCAGTGGGGTCCAGAAATTTATATACCCTCATTTTAGAGTGGCAGGAGAGATGGGGAATATAGGTTATTCTGTTTAGGGGCAATAAATGGTTACTACCGAGGATGAATAGCTATTTGAGAGAATGAATGGATAGGTGCAAACAGATTGACTTGTAAATAATCCTCTTTGGAAACTAAATTAACCTGAGAGACAAATATATTTAAAATGATTTGGGCTAGGTCTGGTTGCATTCTTGATCTTCTTTCCTGTAATATATTGATATAACAGAGAGGAAAGGAAGTTGATTGTTCTTTTTGATGGATCTGCTTTCTATGCAGAAAGAGGAAAAGTCCCTTCCAAGGTCTGCTGATCTCCAAGGGCCCTTAATTCGAAATACTCTTTATAACAAGGAGTCCTATTTTGAGGTGAAATTTCCTGGGCTCCTTCATTTGCCATAAAAAAGAAAGAAATAGAGAGAAAAAATAAAAGAAAAACAAGCTTTACCAAGTTCCTCTACATATGGCAATTATGGGTTTAATTCAAATTGTTATTAGGCTCAATATCTATATCTATAAACTTCAAATTTTTACTAGAATTAAATGAGACATTGTAAACTGGGAATAGTTATTTTATTATTGTGTTCTCCACAATATCTAACATATATATTGCACATATTATTTATTCATATCAAATTTAGATTCTAATTTTTTTAGAATTTAGAAGTCTTCTGGCTCAACCTTTCTTATCTATAGTTTATGAGTTTAAATGAACACGAAATTTTAAAGTGATACAAATTTAATCAGGAGGTTTATTTTCCTTCTTTAAATTAGATATTATCAGATTAGAAATATAGAATTCTCAGGATCCAGGATCGCATCTAATTCATTCAAAACTCAACCTCAGTGCCTGGTATAGTCTCTCTCAGGTAGTCAGGACAAGGTAAATATTTGTTAAATGGTGATTAAATCAATAACAACAGATTATATTTAAAAATAAGAAAATGTCAAACTATTATTAGTTAAAACTTTGAAAAGCAGACTGAGCCTGTGAAGCCTCTTGAAATCAAACTCTGAATTAGTGTCTGTAGCTATTTCAAAGCCAACCACTGTGAGCCAACAGTAATAGAAACCAGAATAACCTATTTCATGAAGAAGGAGAAAAATCCTAACAACAAATTAGGCTTTATGTCCAAATGGCAGCCCAGAGTTTGTGACTATTTCATATATATATATATATATGTGTGTGTAATTTGCAGTGTTTCTTTTTCCATTCTAATTTAATTTGTCCTGCATGGTACGGGGCACATAAAAAATAGATTACTAT
Organism: Avahi laniger; assembly: GCA_963575035.1. NCBI lineage: Eukaryota > Metazoa > Chordata > Mammalia > Primates > Indriidae > Avahi > Avahi laniger. The sequence continues at coordinate 18,780 of CAUYSK010128738.1, forward strand.
TTGTTGAATTAAAATGACAACTGCATAAGCCCAACTGTAACTATTGCTGCAAGCTGCAATTTGCCTGCTCCATAATGTCAATGAGGCATCTGGTTCCTGCTCTGTCACTTTCTCCCTAGGGCTTCGAAATGAAAACTATAGAGGAAAAAGTGGGGTCATTATATATATGGCTAGAACAAGAAGTATGCTGTGTAGATTCTGAAACATATTTCTGCAATTTCATAAATGGCCTGTAATTCAATAATAACCATCAAACCTTTATTAGTTCCATTTCAGCTTGGCTATAAATGACTTTGTTTCCTACTAAATCACCTATATTCATATTTGCCACTATTTGAGTGGTTATTATTAGCATAATGATGATGATCTTTCTCTACAACTATTATATTAGACAAGTTCAAACCACTCCTGTAATAATTAATATTTTTAATGAGACAAATTATTTCTTTTCAACATTCCTTTTTTAAAAAAATAAAACAGTGCTTTACACTGTTTTGTTTTTGTTTACTTCTAAGATTAATAAATTCCTTATTCATTGGTTCATTATTACAGAAGAATTATCAGCACCCAGCTCCTACATAATACCTACCCACCTCTCCCACACAAATATTCTGATATATTTAATAATTGTATTTTAAAAGATAATACCGGGGGGAGAAGATAAAAATGATAGTATATAGCATGCTTAATTGACTGAAAAGACTATGAAAAAGTAAAGCTTAGTGTCGAAATTAGTACTGATTTAAAATTTGCATCCATTCTTTATTTACATCAAGCTTGTTTGTTTACCTAAATAATGTTCACCTTCAAAGCTGTCCATATTTGTACTTTGTAGTACATACAAATCTATTTCTCATGGAAAATTGTTTTCTTTTTTATAGACAAGATTAACACATTCTTTAGTATCATTATATAATCATATATAGCAATCTAGGAAGCACTATTAAATTTTTAAATGACATCAAATGCATATCATAAACTGAGCAAAATGTTCTTCTGTGTTTGCTTTCCTATCAACATATTAAAGGGACAAAAAAAAGCAAAAAAGACTAAAAGACCAAAATCTTTTAAATGAACCTCCAAGCCCTCGAACAATAGGTAGGACTTATTCTGATGTGTAATTTATCAAGCCATGAGGCTTCTACTGTTAAAAAACAAAACAAGACAAAAAACACAGAAAAAACAAAAATAAATGAATAATGAGACTGCAATCTTGGGGAAATTTCTTTGAACGAAATGTAAATCAGAGTGTTTTTGTCATTGTTGTTATGGTCTATAATGATGACACATACACATTATACTTTTGGGGAGGTTAAATAATTTAAAAGCAGTAATTGGAAACGGTTGCATTATTTTCATTAAGTGTAGAGAAAATCAGCTTTTGACTATATATTTATTCTGGTAAATCTTTTTAAACAAGTAGTAATATTTTCCATAAAACTCCAAAATACATCTTTAAAAATCCAGAGTGCTGAAACTAGGGTGGTATTGGATTTGAAATGGAAGGAAATTTAACTAATGATTTTGAGAGGATTATTTTTCTACAATCTATATTAATGCTTATCACACCAAGTATTTTCTTGACGAAATTTATCTCGTTCTGCTACATAGTCTGTCTTTTGGTTAGATAAACGCAGATTTTAAGAATAAATCTCATTTAAATGAATTTGTCATGCAAACCAACAATAGTAGACTATACGAAGTTGGATCATGGTGCTGGACTATGAGATATGAGCAGAGTTTCAACCTTGGTTTTTGTTTCTGTTTTTTTTTTGATAATTCTAGCTCTTGGTTTAGTATCAAAATATTGCCCTTTCTTCACGATTTTTTTGTTATTTCTCGAAATAATAGTCAAAATGAACAGCTATTATTTATGATAAAGTACCAATTGGACATTATCAGCTCTGGGGAATTGGTTCCTCACGTCTCAAAAATTCAATCTTTTCTCTCCTTCAAGAAAAGCACAAATGGAGTAGCATTTCATAAAAATATTTTGTGTATTTGAAGACCTTTTACTAAATGTATTAATATTCTGGTTGAATAGCATTCTAATTATTAGGAAGCTCATGTAATGTTCAAAGGTCCCCTCCCAGTCATTTAGAATGTTTTGGTGAGCCAGATAATTTTGAAATTGTAATGGTCCATGATATTTTTTTTGAATGCATTATGATCTATTTCATGAGTGTTTTGGAAAGACTATTTTTTTCACCTTCCATACTTCAGAATCAGTCTCGCAAACACCTATGTGAGACAAATATGAACACTATAGAGTTCCTTTTAATTAGATAAAATAACACTCTGGGTTGTGCAGATTTCACATTCAGATTTGATTTGCATTGATGGAGAAGAGGCGTTAGACGAGAGGTGCTTCAGGATTCTCTCGTGTTATGGCCTATTTGTATGCAGGCCTGGATATAAAGCACAACATAATCAGAGCAGCTGTTTGGAGAAGCTTAAAGAGGGCCTGTCTGTGCTGTGCCCAAAGCAAATGTTAGCAACCCCTCTTTCTTAAGAGCTGTGAGACTTACTCTTCATTAAACATATTAAATGGTAAAAAATAGAAGCAATGCACCACCAGAAACAATTCCCCCACTCTCTAATTGTGTGTGGGTGTGCTTGCATGTGAATGTGTTGATATTTATGAAATCATTTTTTGTTTAAATATCTGTTTAGTGGATATGTGCACCCTTATATGGATACATAAACATTTCTTGTCGAAATAAACAGGATCAATCTAGCAAACACACATCCCTGAGTCTTATTTTTCAGAGAATTTCAGTTTTTGCAAGTTATTCTAAATAAACATCAGGCACTACGTAATTCCTTATTTAATAGAAGAACAAGAGAGCATTTATAGTAAAATATTCATAAATTGTCAGTACATTTGTTATTATTGCCCCCAGGGCCACATTCATTTAAGCCTTCTATTTTCCAGACATTTTCTATTTTCAAATATACACTCTACTTTGATCTGGCACATAACCAATCAAGCTGCCTTTTATAACCTGGCTACACCTGTTTCTGCAGGTGTAGTAACTGAGAGAGGGCACTTTCAGGATGGAGGGAAAGAGCTACCTGGGATTCATTTTGAGCTAGTCGTTTCCTCACAGCAACTCAGCAGGCAGCTTTGGGGAATTTTTTATGAAGCACATCAGTAGGATTTTTCTCTTTCGTATCAGCATGGCTTCACTTAGAATGGGAATGGCTCGCGCAATATGTTTTTCAAATGAGATTTCTATAACTAAGACAACAGCTATTTTAAAAGAATTTTTAAAATCATTTTTTTCTCCTTTGTAATATTTTGACTTCATTTTATACTTTTTATTAACTTTATCATATGTGAATTTACATGCTTTTTGTGTGTAAATGACTTATACTACCATGTTATTTTCCTTTATACTACTTCATATATCTGTTTTTTTTTTTAATTTGATTTTTGCTGAAGGTGTGTCCTCAACAGTAAGAGTGATAATGCAGTAGAGCTTGTTTTATAGGATCTCCATTCACTCAGTATCAGGCACACTTCCTTCCTCCTGTAAAGTATACGTACAGAAGCTCACGGCACACAATTTCTGTAGCCATTACACTGCCTCTACTACCTTGGAGCACTTGGACTTCCACCAGTTGAGTTGCATCCTTTCCAGGAATCAGAAACATTGTTTCACAACATTTTGTACCACTGAAACTTTCCATAGAAATTAGGTAAACATATTAAGTATTGCATGAACTGAAAAGAAAACAAAAAGAGTGTAAAAATGATTGGTTTTTTTACCCATGAAAAATTCTAGTGTTTTGGAATAACCTAGTAAGTCACATAACTCTCCAGAGTACTTCAAATTTATATGTGAACAATGAAATGATAAATTACTTGGGGGGTATACAGAAATTATTAATAGTTGGGAATATACAGATCTAGAGCTTCAATATGACAGCCACTAGCCTCATGTAGATCTTTTCAAATTCGAATCAATTAGAATAAAATAAAAATAAAAATTCAGTTACTAAGTTGCTCTGTGATTGATAGCCACATAGCACTCATGGCTACCAAATTCAGTAGCACAGATATAGGACATTTCATTATCACAGAAAGTTCTACTGGACCAAGGGAAATTTTGTACTTCCATAATTCTAAAATTGTCTGATTACTTGCTCCTTGCTCCACATTAAAGAAATCAAAACTGAAAATGGCAGATGAATAATATCTTTGTGTTTTAGTCAAGAAAATTATCCATAACTCTTAAAAGATTGACAAAATATACACATATATTTTACATTTAAAAATGTGAAATGGCTTTTATGATTTCCATTTTAACCCGTTTCAATTAATTTACTATTTATGATTTCTGCTGCTATTGGATAAAGCAGTTTTTCTCTGATGTATGGGATAATGATTAAGCACTTCTGCTCCAGAGAGAATTGTGATTTTTACCATGGATCTATCACCAATGTCCTAAGGAACTTTGGACAAATTACTTGAACTTTAAAATTTGTTTCTTTATCTATAAAATGAAAATATTAATAGAATTTAGATTACAGGGTTGTTGTAAGGACTAAATGAGGTAATGACGGTAAAATGCTTCTGTCTGTGCCTGGAACATAGGAGAAAATGAATAATTGTTAGATATTAATAGTAATTGTTATGACAGTAATCAAAGAATTGTGGAACAATTTGCAAAACACCATAGTATGTATGATTCCATTTAATTCTCAATTAATTGTTTTTCTTATTTTAGATAGAAAATGAATCTCTGAAAGCCATAGTGAATTGCTAAATGTATGTGGTGGCCAATTTATTTCTCTGACTTCAAAACTTATATCATTATATCCTTCCTACATAACCTTTTTTTGTGAACTACTCAAAAAAGCATGTGTGCTACTAAATTATTTTTATTTGTTTTATTTCTGGTTTATTGCTCATTTATAGATTTTATCAACAATAAAACCATAGAAGAATGTCATGCTTTGAGATTCTTAAGCTTAGTGGAACTATTTCACTGATATTTCTAGTCAAAAGAACATCTCATTTGTGTTTTGAAATAGTAAAAGAAACAAAGTAATTTTCTTCCAGCTGAGCATTCATCAATGAGTTCATATAAACCTATTTCAGAGCAGTCGGTAGAAAACAAGGAGAGTTTGAATCCATACTTTTTATCCTTACTTTAAATCATATGCTAAATCTAGTATAAGATTTTCCATACTAAATCACAGGCTAGTGACAGAAGAGATAAAATGTTACAAAACTACTATAATACAAAGAACATGTTAAATGCAATAAGAAATATTCATGGCACTATAAGGAGTTTAAAAAACATTGAGTTTGCATCCTATTAGGGATATGACCTTTGACTTCATGAAAACAGTGGCCTTTGATATGGCTGTAAAGAAGAAATAAAGTATAAACTGGAGGAGATAAGAAAAAAAGATATCCTTATCTTTGGATGAGCAAAGTTTTCTTTTGATGTTTTAGTATCATGTCTGACATTTTCTGTACTTCACTGCACAGAATTTAGAAGCTATAGAAGCTGAATGTGAGAAACTGCATTTCTCAGACTCCTTTGCCACCAGAGCTCTGGTTTGGTTCAGTCAATGAATGACACTTACGTGAAATTAGAAGGCAGAAGGTGTACATTTTTTTCTCTCCAATACCAGCAGCAGCAGTAGGAAAGCTCAGTCTGGACTCTTGAAGTCACAAAGGCATATGAATGTGGACTCCTGTTGCTGCTAAATGCAGACTTCTGACATTGCAGCCACAGACAAGTGTTGACTTGATAGCTCTCATAATTTACTACCATTCCTGATGTGAGTAATGCTACCCCATCTTTTTGTCTTCTAACAATTTTGTATCCTAATTATCTTTCTTCTTGCAATATCTAAGCAGATTTCTTTTGTTGATTGAACCCATAATAATAAAGTTAGGGCTAAGCAAAAACAAACAACAAAAACCCATGCATGTAGAAAAATTGGGATATGTATTGGAAAAATAAACCATTTTAGTTTCTATGGCAATTGGATTAGAAATGAACTTTAGAGCTATCTTAAGTAGAGATTGTAATGCTTAACTGTTAAGTTTGCAATTCAGTAGGTTTTTGTGCGACATTTCTGGCCATTACTCTTAGATCGCTTTCAGAATATGTACTTTATGTAATTATTTAAGCCTCATATTTTCTAGATATCAAAAAGTGAGAATTCATGCATTAAAAAAAATTTAAAAAGTGTTTTAAGAAAGTAGAGGAGATCATTAGATTAATAACTGTGATTTAGCTCCGTAAATTTAGACACGAAGCCATGAACACGTTATGTCCTGCAAAGTGTCATAAAGAAATTGAGGCCCAGAGATATGAAGTAAATAGATATTGATTATAAAAAAAATCAAATAATATGAAATGAAATTCCCAAATAATACCTACCGTGGATTGAGCAGGTGAAAAAAAATAAATAAATAAAAGCATTTCATAAATTCTGTCTTTTTAGGGGACAGCTATGAATACTCATTAACATTTGATGTTTGAAATGTAAACTTAAGCTTAAATAAGTTTTATGCATTTAGGAATATATAATGAGAGATTAGAATAAGGCATACCATTCAAGCTACTAAAATAGAAATTCAGTACAAAGAACATTCAACCCAACAAAAATAGAAAAGACAGCTAAAACAATAGCAACAAGACATGGTAAGTAGAAAACACAGAGTAGGTATTAGCTAGGATAAAGCTAACTATCATTATTTACTAAAATTTCTAATGGTTTAAAATAAAAATTGCTCAGGTTAAATGAAAAGAGAACAAAACACAAAATCCAAAATCAAATTCAAGACAACATGTTATATGTACTATAAAGAGACATAATTCATATCTTTAGAAATAGCAATATACCAAAACAAGGCAATGGTTCCAAACTTTCATGTATCTAAAATAAAAAAGTCTTAAAATTTACTTTAAAATTCCCAGAGTAACCACTGACAAAATAGCAAATTTAAAACCTGAGCAAGATATTTTGGCACACCTCTGTCGGAAACCAACAGATCAAATAGACTGAAAAAGGAATAAGGAGATCAAATATTGCAGTAACACAATTGAGATGTCTACACCAGTAGGTGGATATGTAGTATATCAAAACAAACAGATTCCACACTTTTCCAAGCATCTATAGGACATTGATAGACTAACCACTTGTTGATTATTCAATTAACAGCAATCCATTCCTTTGACAAATATGTACTGAATATTTTCTGCATGCCACACACTGTTCTCTCCCTGGAGGTCCTAAGTGAGGAGCCCTCATGAATGACATTAGCGTCCTTACAAAATAGGCCCAATGGATCTGATTTCCTCTTGCACCTTGTGAAAACACAGTAAGAAGACATCATCTATAAACCAGGCCCTTACCAGGCCCTTATCTGGCCCTTACCAGATACTGAATCTCCTAGTGCCTTGATCTTAAACTTTACAGCCTCCAAAACTGTGAGAAGAAAATTTCTCTTGTTTATGAACCATCTAGTCTAAGCTATTTTGTTATAGTGGCCTGAACAGATTAAGATATACTACTTCTGACAAAGTTTATTATAAGAAAGAAAAAAACTGTTTAAAACG
>CAUYSK010128743.1:0-14708 GCA_963575035.1 Avahi laniger
ACCAGACTGGGACCCAAATCATTTAAAACATAATTCCTGTCTCTCAGGTTAATTTACAAGTCAATCTGTTTCCCCACCCAGTCGTCCTCCCTAACAACCCCTTATCTACCTATACTCCTCATTTTCCCCCCTCCCCTCTAACAGACGTGTATAAAAATAACTGAACTTCTTTGGGATATTGTGTAATCAGTATGTGATTCTCCCCATGCGCGTGGTAAATAAACCTTTTTCTTATTAATCTGCCTTAATTGTGAGTTGATTTTTCAGTGAACTTCCAGGCAAAGGGCAAGTTTCCCCTCACTCCTACAACCATTTGTGAGGAGACTGTCATGTTTTACTCCTTTCACTGTATTTAGAAGAACCTGGAATCTTCATTATTGAACCTTACTTGGGTTTGTGTTTAGTGTCACATTCTTAGCTTCATCTCTCTATAGGCCCTTAGGTTGGAACATTCCTTATCTGTTAAGTCATTTCCACTGTACTCTAGTTACCAAAATTTTCTTGACTCATTTCTGTCAAGATGTTGAGTCAAGTATCTAAATAGGATAGTTCTTTTAATCTCTTGTCCTTTTAGTGGACTTTCATGAGAGAGCTGTGGCAAATGTAGTGTTTAGCATACTATATTTAAGCATCTATTATTTGATTTTTTAACTGTTTTTGCTTTTGTCTTTTTTTTTTGCTAAATCCAAGTTTAGTGAGATTAATGGTAGACACTTAATTGCAAGTGGAAAAAGTTGTGGGGAAGAGAGTAGACAAGGATGACAGCAAACATAAAGGTTTATATAATCATCAATAAGCCAAAGGATTTCATAATCAAATCTTGATATCCTAGTTTTCTTGATATATTCTCTTCTTCCATGTTTACTAATACAAAAATGCCACCAAAAAGCTATTACAGAGATGTTTAATACCAAAACAAGTGTTTTACACCAAAACAAGTGTTTTACAGCTATCAACTACATAAAGCTATCTTTTCCACCAATGGACAGAGAGAAAAACTTTATATAACAGTGTTTACTGATGCCTCTGAATCTTTTCAGGCAGAGAAGTTTTTTATTTTAATCTTTCTTGTGACTATTTTAATAGATGGATAAACATGGTAGGCAATAATACCAACTTTCCACTAATTTGGTGATTTTAAATATCACACTAAAGACAGAATCTTATAGAAGAGAGACTTTAATAAAAATTAAAAGACTTTAGTGAAAGATAGGCATTTCATTGATGGTTATTTTTTGAATTCCCAAAATTACCCTTTATTAAGTGCATTGATACAGATATCAGGAATTCTCAAATGGCAGCTCCTTCTGAGAGTATTTAAACTTGAGTCATCAATCTTAAACACATTTTATTGCATATTGGCTTGAAATTATTCACCTTTCTTAGTGATATTAGAAAATAGAATTTTGATTGGTTGGTTTACATCTGTAGTATATGGAACTACCAAATGAATAGAAACTAAGGGGCAAAGCTACCTACCCACATTAGCTTGGTTGATGTGTCTGTTTTGAACCAGTCCTACCTGACCAACCTTTTGGTAAATCTTGTGTCTACTATTCTTCTTTTTTCTCTTTCACCTCATTATTAACTCTTTTCCTTTGCTCTTATACTGTTTTCCTGCTGTTCACTTTTTTTCTTAATGGGTCACTGTTTGAGACAAGAGTTTTTCTTTTATTATTTGGTTTATTCCCAACCTATGAACTTTAAAAAAAAATGTTATAAAACTTTGTTTAGAAGGCTAGTTTTGAATTTGTAAGTAGCTAATTGGGAATTTTATAATCATAGAACCAACAAAACAGAATTTTTGATTGGAGGCGATATTAAAGATCTAGTTCCAAATGCCACCAATTGAATGTTTATTTATTGCATATGGTTTTCAAAAAATATTCATTTTAAATTAGTATTTTTCCATTACAGGAGAAGATTAAAGCTTTTGGTCATGCCACTTCCTTCTCTCATTCCCAAGAATCATTTCAGTGCATGTAGTCACTCACATATTCTCTTCCTCCTAACTTCTTCAGTATTTAAAATTATTCTGTTCATCAAATTAGTAGTATGCAAGCTTTTTTCACTAAGCAAAGTATATGTGTGTGTACATATATATACATACCTATACAATGTTGGCAAGAGTATAAGAAGTAAAATTAAAAGATAGAAGACAAATAACAATCTGGAGAGAAAGCATTCGCACAAATATGAAAACCATGGAGATGATATCCTTAAGGTATCAAGATCTCATACGTACAATCAAGACATTACAAAGTCTCGAGCCTAAATTGTATGTTAACTATAGTTGCTGTTTCTTTAAGCTCAGAGAATGTTGGAGGTGTGGGAGAGAGTGCTGGGAGGTATGCAGCAGAATCACATTCAACGGGGAGAAATGATATTGGGCAATGAAGGAAGTGGCAGAGCTGCGGTTATGTGATTCTTGGAGATGATTTAGTGCAGGGACAAATAGTAACACACAGTTTTTGTTTGCACATAACGGTATGATAATTGATGTTTCTGATGATGAATCAGTCTGCAAGAAAGGGTGTTGATGTGCAATTGTGTGCAAATAAGTTTTGTTGTAAAAAACGTAAAAATATTTCAGTCTAAGAAGATTACATGGAAGATTATATTTTTCTTGAGTCACTGGATAAATGAGACATCTTTAGGCAACTATTTGAAAATACACTGTTATATCCGCTTACTTACATTTGCTTTGAGTTCTGGTTGCAGTCAAACTCTAAATTTGCTGGAAATGTTGGACATGATGTAATTTGTGTTGACTGAAACGATGGAATAAAGAAAATGGACTTGTGTACTCTGTGGTAGATGGCCACTTAATGTCATTCAAAGCATGAGATATGTTTATTACTGAAAGCTGAAATTAGCCCAAGAACTAGTGGGCTGTATTTGACACTTTAAGGGCATAAATTCAATGAGGAACATAATTAGTGATAACAGGCTTTTATGCTCGTCCGAGGTAGGCGTCACATTTTGTTAACATACATTGCTTAATATTACTCTCTTGACAGATTCTCCAAATACTACTATTTTTTCATGGCAATATGTACCACTATATGTCTGTGACTTAATATGAACAAGATTTTTTTTTGGTTGATTGCAGTTGAGTGATGAAAACTGGTATTATCAAAGTGAAATATCATAAACTTTGTGCATAACAAATATGGGTATTGTAACTTATCTGAAAGAGTTCAATTATACTACAGTTAAGAAATCAAACTTTTTATTAGCCATGAGTTTGCTGTCTCAGGCTTCCTCACAATTCAGTGCAATATTACAATGAACACTTTCTCTGAATGCCTTCTTTTAAATTTTTGGTTTGCGTTATCCTGAAAAGAGAAGTCCCGAATTATATATTCACAATGATCGCTATAGACATTTCAATTTAACGGTCGAAGCAATGAATCTTTTATTGGAGAATGTTTAATAGACAACACCTCAGTAAAATAATAGAAATATAATAAACTTAAAATGTTCTTTTAATGTTTTAAATTTCAGTCATTCCTCTTTTTTAAAGGATGGGTTTGGGGGAGAAAGAGAATTTCAGATTTTTATATTTAATTGAACTAACAGCGTGTGCTGACAAGTAATAAATAACAGCGATTCAGAGTGACTAAATAAATTGGTTTCCACAAGCAATGATTCATCTTCTTTCATTGCCATCAGGCTAAGAGACTGCTTCGTTTTGTCAGCTTATAGGAAAAATATTTGATAGTGTAACAATCCTGTTTCTATTCCCGCAATAGAAGTTCTATTACCTTCTATAGTAGTTGCATTTTAAATTATTTAAATATAATAATTACATATATGGTTGTTCATATGCTTAAAACTTTGTGAAGTTATAAATGCTCAGTCTTTGTGGTGTTTCATAATATTTTGGTAGGGTCATTTTCCTCTTAATTTTTTCTTTGTCTCATGGGTTATTTAGAAGTGTGTTACTTTGTTTCCTTAATAGTTGGAAAGATCTAAAGATATTTTTTCTAAAGATCTTTCAGTTACTAATTTTTAATTTAATTCTATTGTAGTCATTGGAAATATTTTATTTGACTTGAATCTTTTTAAATTTGAGTTTTGTATTATGGCCTAAATGATGGTCTATATTGGTAAGTGTTCCATGCACACTTAAAAAGAATATGTATTCTACTGTTCTCAGGTAGAGTGTTATATAAATGTCAGTTGTGTCAAGTTGGTTGATGGTATTCAAATCTTTTCCTTATTTTCTGTATATACCTTCTGTAATTATTGAAAGAGGATATTCTGTTGCTACATAACAAGTTACCACAAATTTGGCTTAAAAAAGCACACATTTATTATGTCATCATAGTTTCCATGAGTCAGGCATCTGAGGATGGCTTAGGTAGGTCTTCTGCTCAAGGTGTCAGCTTAGGCTATAGTCTCATCTGAGGCTTGAGGGCCTCTTCTAAGCTCATGTGGCTGTTGGAAAAATTTACTTTTCTTTCTATAGAACTCATGGTAGCTGGTTTTTTTCAAGGCCCAGTAGAACAGAGAGACTTGACTTCCATCCCTGACTTATAGACCAGACTTTAAAAGGGTCTACCTGATTAGATCAGACCCACTCAGGATGGGTCTTTAAATCAAAGTCAATTGATAAGTGACCTTAGTTCACTTTTGCCATATAATATAACAATCATGAGAGTGAAATCCCATGATATTCACAAGTCCCAGCCAGGGATTATACAGGACAGGTATAATGAGGGTGGGAGTTTAGGAGGCACTCTTAGGATTCTGCCCACCACAAGGGGGTATTAAAATCTCCAACAATAATTGTGGATTTGGTTATTTCTCCTACAGTTCTATCAATTTTTGATTCAAGTATTTTGAAGCTCTGTTATTAGTTGCATAAATGTTTAAGATTATTATAACCTCTGGAAAAATTCATCCCTTTATCATTATAAAATCACATTCTTATCCCTAATAATGCACTTTGCTCTGAAATCTATTTTTTTCTGGTACTAATGTAGCCATTTCTGTTTTCTTTTGATTAGTGTTAGTATGGTGTATCTTTTCCAAACTTTTATTTTAGCTCTATTTGTGTATTTATACAGATGGTCCCCAACTTACAATGATTCGACCTATGATATTTTGACTTTGCTATGGTGTGAAACCATCACAACTTTGACATAATATACACTATGCAATAAATTACATGAGATATTCAACTCTTCATTATAAAATAGGCTTTGTGTTAGATTATTTTCCCAATTGTAGGCTAATGTGAGTGTTTTGAGCACATTTAAGGTAGTCTAAGCTATGACATTTGGTGTGTTAAATGTATTAAATGCATTTTTCATTTATGATATTTTCAATTTAGGATGGGTTTATCAGGACATAACCCATGATAAAGAACATCTGTATTTAAATTAAATTTCTTGTCGGCAGCATATGGTTAGGTCTTCCTTTTTTATCTAATATACTCTCTGCCTCTTAATTAGGTTATTTTGACCATTTACATTTTTAAAAAGGTATTTATGATTTTTTATATGTAATATTTGACATAGTATAACATTTGTAACACTGTCACTTTTTAGATATCTTCCACAATGTATTTCTGTCATTTATTTTGACGGCTTTGTTGATATATCATTCACATACTGTAAAGTTCACCCTTTAAAAGTGTACAGATCAGCGGTTTTTACAGAGTTATGCACCCATCAACACTAATTTCAAAACATTTTCATACCCATTAGTAGTCACTCCCCATGCCCACCTCTCCCCAGCCTCTGGCAACCACTAATATATTTTTTGTCTGCTGAGCTTGCTTATTCTGGACATCTCATATAAATGGAATGATATGATAGGTGGACTTTTGTGTCTGGTTTATTTTCAAGCTTCATTCATATTGTCACATGTATCAGTACTTCATTCCTTTTTGTGGCCAAATAATGTTTCATTGTATAGATATTTTATGTTTTATTTATTCATTCATCAGTTGGTTGATGTGTTTTCACTTTTGGGCTATTATCAATAATGCTACTATGAACATTCATGTACAAGTTTTTATGCAGATGCATGTTATCATTTCTCTTGGGTATTTACTTAGGAGTGGAACTCTATGTTTAAAGTTTTGAGGAACTGGCAAACTGCTGTTCAAATGATCTGCATCATTTGGCATTTCCACCAGTAATGTATGAGGGTTCCAGTTTCCTTGCCAACATTTGTTATTGTCTGTCTTTTTTCATTTAGTGCTTTAAAGATGTTGCTCCACTGTGTTTCCATTAAGATATCTTGTGTCATCATTGTTCCTCTCTTTATAACATGACTTCTTGTAGGATTTTTATCGTTAGTTTCAAGTAATTTGATTGCAATGAGGCTTAGTGTAGTTTTCTTCATATTTCTTGTGGTTGAGGTTCATTGGAATTCTTGGACTTGAGGTTATTATTTTTAACAAATTTGGAACGTTTTTGGCCATAATTTCTCCAAATATTTTTTATTGCCTGGTTATTTTTTTTTTTTTTTTGAGACAGAGTCTCACTCTTTTGCCCGGGCTAGAGTGAGTGCTGTGGCGTCAGCCTAGTTCACAGCAACCTCAAACTCCTGGGCTCAAGCCATCCTCCTGCCTCAGCCTCTCAAGTAGCTGGGACTATAGGCATGCACCACCATGCCCGGATAATTTTTCTATATATTTTTAGTTGTCCAATTAATTTCTTTCTATATTTAGTAGAGATGGGGTCTCGCTCTTGCTTAGGCTGGTTTTGAAATCCTGAGCTCAAATAATCCGTCCGCCTCGGCCTCCCAGAGAGCTAGGATTACAGGCGTGAACCACCACGCCCAGCCTTATTGCCTGGTTCTTTTGGGGACTCCAATTACACATTTAAAATGTACTTAAAATTTTTGCCATAGCTCACTGATGCTCTATTCATTTTTTAATATTATCTATTCTCTCTTTCAAAGTTATCAATCTTTTATTCTGCAATTTCTAAACTGACATTAATCCCATCCAAGACATTTCTCATACTTTATAGTTTTCATTTTTAGAAGTTTTAGATGCATTTTTAAACATCTTCCATGTATTAACTTTTTGAGCATATAGAAAACAGTTATAATAATGGTTTTTAAAGGCCTTATCTTCTTAATTCTAGCAGCTATGTCAGTTCTGGGTTGGTCTGTTGATTAGTCTTTCTCCTCATAATGGGTCATGTTTTCCAGTTTCTTTACAGGTCTGGTAATTTTTTATTGACTGCCACACAGTGTGAATTTTACTTTGTTGGATGCTGGATAGTTTTATTCATATAAATAGTCATGTGCCTTTTTACTGAGACACAGTTTTAAGTTGCTTGTAAATAGTTTGATTCTTTCCATTCTTGCTTTTAAGATTTGTTAGGCAGAACTGCTACATGCTCATTGTAGAGCTGATTATTCCCCACTACTGATAAAACACTTTTCTGTGTATTTAACCCAATGACCTGTGTCTTATGAGACTTTCCAGTCTGGCTGTTGTGAACAGGTATTACTCCCAGCCTTGTATGGGTGCTGGGCACTATCGCCTCATCTCCTTCATGGTGGTTCTTTCCCTGACCTCATGTAGCTCCCTCACATGCATATGTTATTTAATACTCAGCTGAATACTTGAGGGGGCCCTCTGTAGATCTCCAGAGTTCTCTCTGTGTTGCTATCTCGTCTCTGCTGCACTGGCCTGAGAACTTTAGCTGCTTTAATCTTTCTGGACTCTAAGCTTCATTTCCTAAACTCAGAGAATGATGTATGCTCTGCCTGGGTTCCCCTGCCTGCTCTGTGGCCTAGAACTCTCTCAAAACAGCAACGATAGGACTTATTTTGTTGTTTCCTACCTAACAGGGATCACTGTCTTTTGTTGTGCAATGTCCAGTGTCTTCTAAACTGTTGTTTCACATATTGTGTCAGTTCTTTGGTTGTTTTAGGTGGGAGAGTAAATCTAGACCCTGTTGTTCCGTCTTGGCCAGAAGTGGAAGCTACCTTCCTTCTTGGTGGGGTTTTAAGTAGTTTCACCTTGATGTGCCTAGCCATGATTTTGTTTGTATTTGTCCTGTTTGGGGTTTGCTGAGCCTCTTGAATCTTTAAACTTTCTTTCATTAAATTTGGTAGTTTTCAGCCCATCTTTTTTCATATATATGTGTGTATGTATATTCCATTCTCTCCTTCCTCCTCTTCTGGGACCGCAGTTACGCTATAAATCATTTTTCTCTTTTGTTCAGATTAGATAATTTCCATTGTACTATCTTTAAGTTCACTGATTCATTTCTGTTTTATCTCAATTCTGCTATTAAGCCTTTACAGTGATTTTTAAAATTTATGGTATTGTGTTTTTTAATTCTAAAATGTCCATTTGGTTCTTTTTTTTTTCTATGTTGTGCTGAGATACCTATCTCTTCATTCATTTAGACATTATTTTTCTTTATTTAATTGAGTGATCATAATAGCTGCTTTAATGTCTTTTTCTGATAATTCCAATATCTGGGTTATCTCAGTTTGCCCTTTGTAGATTGTCTTTTCTCTTGAGAATGAGTCAAATTTCGCATTTTCTTGGCTTTTCATTTGTTTGGTGCTTTTGGACTGTTTTGACTGCATAATGTAATTATTACGTGGTGGAAACTTTGAGTTCCATTATATTCCTTTATGTAATAGAATATGATTTATTCTATTCCTCCAAAGAGTGTTGGTGTTTTTGTTTCAACAGGCAGCTAGCTTGGTTAGACTCAAATTTCAACTTAGTGGGTGGCAGTTCAGATCTCAATTTAGTTCCTCTAGTCTTACAAACAAGTTACTTTGATTCTGCCCTACATATTTCATGCATGGTGTAGGTCAGTCAGAGACTTGGAAAGAGTTTACATATAGAATATGTGAGCCCCTTTCCTACTACTTTTTATTCTAGAATTACCCCTCTCAGTTTCCAGAGTCTGTGGCTTCCTCTGGCTTTGTCCTCTTTTCATTAGCCAGAAAGTTGGCATGCTTTCTGTGGGAACTCAGCTGTCCCTCACCACATCACAACCACAGACCATTTCTCAGGTTAAAGCCGCAAAAAAAAATAAAGAACCCACACTGTACTACTTCCCTTATCTAAGTTTTTAACTCTGCTCCAAAATCTGCCTGCTTTGGCTTGCTCTCCAGAGCCTTCAGATACTTGTTTCTTGTGTTTTATCCAGAGTTTGTATATGTATTTTATCTAGGAGAGGATCAGTCTGTTAGGTTACTCCACCATACCAGAGGTAGAACTCCCTATTTTTTTTTCTGTTTTTTTTTTTTTTAAACAAATTTAGCAGTGGAGTGACACTGCTAAATTTTAGTGACACAATTTTAGTGACACTAATGTCAATAAGTTGTGATAGCCCACTACCAGCAGACGAGCCAAATTTTAAAAAAGTTTTCTTTAATTAAAAAAATCTTTGCAGGACTATTCGATTGCCAAGACATAGAATAAATCTAAGTGTTCATTAATGGATGAATGGATAAAGAAAAGGTGGTACATACGCACAGTGGAATATTATTCAGCCATAAAAAGAATGAAATTCTGTCATTTGCAACAACATGGATGGAACTGGAAGAAATTATGTTAAATAAGCCAGGTACAAAAAGACAAATATCTCACATTTTCATTCATAAGTGGGAGCTAAAAAAAATTGATCTCATGGAGATAGAGAGTAGAATGATGGTTACCAGAGGCTAAGAAGGGTAGTGGGAAGAAGGGATATAAAGGGGTTGATTCATGGGTACAAAAATATAGTTAGTTAGAAGGAATAAGATCTAGTGTTCAGTAACACAATAGGGAAACTATAGTTAACAATAATTTATTGTATATTTCAAAATAACTAGAAGAGTGGAATTGTAATGTTCCTAAGACAAAAAAGTGACATATGTTTAAGGTGATGAATATTCCACTTACCCTGCTTTGATCATTACACATTGTATGCTTGTATCAAAATAGTACATGTACCTTGTGAATATGTGCAATTATCATATATTCATGAAAAAATTCTTAAAAATTTTTAAAAAGTCTAAAAAAACTAACACATATACATAATAGTACATAAAACTATAAACAGATTAAAGTTATGTAAATTGAACAGATATATAACTGCCATCTCAAGAAAAAGAATATTGTCAGCACTCTAGAACCCGGGAGTTTTTTGGTTTTTGTTTCTTTGGTTTGTTTTCCAAGAATAGGAGGACTTTGGTTATGTTCATGGGATAATGGAGATAACTGATAAATCATTCTTGAAAGAAGGAAGAAATACTAAGGTGTTTGACCTTATTAGTTGACTATTAGAACTTTGTAAATTAAAACCACAATGAAGTGCAACTAAACTGTCATCAGAGTGGTGAAAATTTAAAACATGAACAACTCAAACTCTCATATACTGCTGGTGGAAGTAGAATGAGTACAACTATTTTGGAAGACTGTTTAGCAGTATCTTCTAAAGCTAAACAGACAAATGGCCCATGCCCTAACAATTTTATTTCTGTAATGTACCTGTTAGAAATGTGTTTATATTACACAAGAAGAGACATAAAAATGTTTATAGTAAAAGTATTTTTAAAGCCAAAATTTGGAAACAACTCAAATGTCCATCAGTAGTAGAATGAACAATTAATTTGTGTTATATTTATATGATGAAATGGTATATAGGAATGAGTATGAATAAACTACTGCTACATGCAATATGGAAGACTCTCACAAATGTAATGTTGAGTGAAAGAAGCCAGATCTGGAAGGGGGTGTGAGGAGGACTTCTAGGTGCTGATAATGTTCTATTTAACTGGATGATGGTTACACTGCTACGTTCTCTTTGCAAAAATCCATCAGATATTATGATTTATAGATTTATCTGTATTATACTTTAATGAATAGTTAACTTATTGCTGGAAAAAAGAAAAGCCCTCCTTACTGGTGTTTGTCTTACTCCTTTAGCAACATCTAGCTGTTTAGCTACATTTTCAACATATCAAAGTACATTTATTTTCCCTATATCTATACATTTAGGGAGATATCAGATTTCTTACAATTGGAATCTCTGTATGCTACATTTAGTTTCCATGGGTACGTTCTATAACTGTCCTAGAGACACTGTGTATCTCTGCTGAATTCAAGTTCAGTGTCAGAATTATTTTAAGGCATTATTTGTGTGTTGCTAAAGACTATTCTAGGATCTTTTATATACAGATAGTTTCAAGTCTTTGCAGAAGGCGGTTAAGAATTTACCATGGTATTAATATTACATTTTTTAAAGGAGTAATGGTTTTTAAAGCCACTGGAGAATTTGGAAGTAGCATTGCTATACAAGATTTGGGGGGACATTTGGACCTCATCATAGAAAAAACTTTGATTCAATGACTTCAAGAAATGGGCCTTATTAATTATCTCTCTGTGTATCTATCCCAAAATAAAACAACAAACACTTCTTAATCCACAATTTCGGTGAATCAGGAATTTGGGTATTGCTTAACTGGATTCTCTGACTCAGGGTTCTCACAAAGATGCAATTGAGATGTCAGTTGGGGCTGCTGTCTCATCTGATGGCTAGAGTTGAGGGACGATCCATTTCCAAGCACACTCACCTAATTTTTGTCAGGATTCACTTCCTTATGGGTTGTTAGGCAGAAGACCTCAGTTCCTTACAGGTCATTGGCTGAAAGCCTCCCCCAGTCCTCACATATCAGCCTCTTCATAGCGCAGTTTATAACATGGTGCCTTCCATTAGAGCAAGCAAGTGAGAGCAAGAAAGGGTTAGCAAGATGGGAGCCAGAGTATTTTTGTGACATCTGTCATTTTTGTTGTATTCTGTATGTTAGAAGTCAGTTACCAGGCCAGGCGCGGTGGCTCACGCCTGTAATCCTAGCACACTGGAAGGCCAAGACGGGCGGATAGTTTGGGCTCAGGAGTTCGAGACCAGCCTGAGCAAGAGCGAGACCCCGTCTTTACTAAAAAAAAAAAATAGAAATTATCTGGACAACTAAAAATATATAGAAAAATTAGCCAAGCATGGTGGTGCATGCCTGCAGTCCCAGCTGTTTGAGAGGCTGAGGCAGTAGGATTGCTTGAGGCCAGGAGTTTAAGGTTACTGTGAGCTCACACCACGGCACTCTAGCCGAGGCAACAGAGTGACACTCTGTCTCCAAAAAAAAAAAAGTCAGTTACTAGGTCCAACCAGTATTCAAAGGAGGGGATTACATGAGGACTTGAATACTGAGAGGTGGAGGTCATTGGGGGCCATCTTAGAAACTCCTATCACACTGGCCTTTCCTGTAAATAGCCAAGATGATGATGTGTACAACTTCAGTTTGGAGTATGCATCAGAATTTGTCTTCAATGAAGACTTTCCTTTCACTGGTTTATTCTGAATTCTATTATTCAGGGTACTTCTCTAATAAATTTGTTCTGAATTCTGTTATTCAGGGTACTTCTCTAATAAATTTGTGTGAAAACATACTCTCTTCAGGAGATCTTAAGCCTTGTCTCTCTACCTGTTTACTCAATTTTTTCCTCTATTCCCTGCCCTACATAGCAAAAAACTGTCTTTCCATTTATTTTATATGGCATATTGTCTGATTCCAGAAGTATATTCATTTCTGTGCTTCAAAGAAGTAGAGAAGTAAAATATTACTTCATTTATCCATATTCTGTCCTTATGCAAGGTGGTACTTGCCTATGCAAGAGCATTAGTTAGTGGAGCTGTCAACTGGTAGTTGTTTGTGCCAGCCTCATTTCTTTTAACAAGGTAAGTTATCATTTAGGTTGTCACTTTTTCTTAACTGCTTCCTCAAAAGGAGATAATTGATGCTTCTAGTAAACGCAAAAAAAAAAAACAAAAACAAAAACGAAAAACCTCTTTAAAGCCTTCTTCATTTGTAATGAAATACTGTATTATCTGTTTTTCTTAGAATTATAGGTAGTGAAATTTAAAAAGAATAGAAATGATGGTAGCTTTAAGCCCTTATTAAACAGCAAAGAATTACTGGGGAATAAATGTACAATTCTATGAATAACTGTTTTCTGTTTGTAAAATAATGTTTATTTGTATAATGTTTTTTAAATAATACAAAAGCAGATGGTTAATAACTCCTATTTGCAACCATAAAATTAAGTTTACTTAAAAACATTTTTTTAAATCAAATGGACATGTAAGCAATTAATCTCTTGCTATCTTTCCATTGGAAACAAATTTAAAATAGTATAAAATATTTAAAAACAATTTCTAAGCCATGGAACATAGTTTCTTGTTTTGCTTCTCATCGGTACCTCTCTGTTCTTGTTGGCAACGCTGAAGTATTGAAATACTTCTTTTCTGTAGAGGGTGGGCCTCCCTTTACCCAGGAATAAATTTTGTGGCAAATCACTGAGTCAGCAGTTATTTTGACTCTAACTGAAAGAGATAAAGTTCCTAAGAATTTATTATATATGTTTCTTGCCACCAAGTGAACAAGAAAAATACATACCCATCAGTGCTGACTGGATGGTAATTTCTGAAACACGATGCCACAGCTCCTCATAAATAACAGAGTAACCGAATCACAGAGAATTTGGCAGAGATCAATCTCTAGATGGATGAGTTAGTCTATAAGCAAATAGCTACTCAACTTCTTTTGACTTTTAAGAATACTTTCTGTGTTTTCTAATCCAGAGTCTAGAGATCAAGAATTTTTTACAGACTAACAAAGATTAACAGGTCAGCAACCGAGCATTGATAGACATTGTATTTTTAGTGGGAAATAGGGTGAGAACCCCCCATGCCACTTTTAGAACTCCTTAACTTGATATCATGAAAATTTACCATGACTGTTTAGTGGGTTGAATTTAACCCTGATATCATGGGATAAAGTAAGGAGTGTAAGTTTTATCAGTGATCTGTGAAACCCTGCTAATGAAATATTTGTGTGGCTTAGTTGTTTTATTTGTGGCATATTCATGAGGCTGTGTTATGTGATGTCTTTACTATATATGTCAATTAACTTGTATAAAAGCATAACAAAAACATAGCCAAAAACATTTCCAGCCCTTGCCACATTTCTCCAGTAAATCTGCCATAGGGACTACAAATGTGGCTGTTTGATAGGTATATTGCTTCATACTTCCTGTTCACTCTTTGGAAACTGCCAACATCCCCAACTCTATAAATGAACCAAATGACCTAAAAGCAAGTGACTATGATTTGAACTTTCACATGAGATATGAAACCAAACAACCCCTATCCATCTCTGCAGACAAGAAATGAGGCGGCCTGAGGTGCCTGGAGATGGTCTATGAGGTGCCATCAGCTTTTTGACAGGTATAGGGATGCTGGGTGGTTAGAAGTTTGAAAATAGTTACAAAAAATTATGTCACATTTTTAATAGTCTTCATACAGCATTTGCCTCATTGCAGTACTTTTCATAGCCTTTTTATATGTGGACAAACTAAGGTTTTTTTTTTTTATTTCAGCATAATATGGGGGTACAGATGTTTAGGTTACGTGTGTTGCCCTTGCTCCCCCTCCCCCCCTCAGTCCAAGTTTCAAATATGTCCATCCTATTGCGTGGTGCGCATCGCACTCTTTGTGTATGCATATACCTGTCCCCTCCTCCCTCCTCTCCCTCCCCCCTGCCCAACATCCAATAGATGTTATTCTTATATATGCACTTATGTGTTGATCCGTTAATACCAATTTGATGGTGAGTACATGTGGTGCTTGTTTTTCCATTCTTGGGATACCTCGCTTAGTAGAATGTGT
>CAUYSK010128752.1:0-10044 GCA_963575035.1 Avahi laniger
ATGTACTCACCATCAAATTGGTATTAACTGATCCACACATAAGTGCACATATAAGAATAACATTTATTGCATGTCAGGCATGAGGGAGGGGGGAGGAGGGAATGGGTATATATGCATACACAAAGAGTGTGATGTGCACCATCCGGGGGATGGACTTGGGGGAGAGAGGGAGCAAGGGCAACATACGTAATCTAAACATCTGTACCCCCATAAAATGCTGAAATTAAAAAAAATTAAGGTTTTGCATATGCATTGAAAAACAATTCAAATAAATGCACAAATGAATAAAGCAAATAGTGAAAGGCCCACTGTAATCACATGACCCAGAGATAACCACTGCTAGCAAGTTTGTGTCCTTTTCTCCTGGATATTTTATATGCTTCTATATATAAATGTATACATTGACATATGTATAAAAGTTGTCATTATAAATGTATTATTTCTACAACCTATTTTTACATGTAATAATAAAGCACAGCATCTTTCCAAGACAAGCTACATTGATCTAGCTCATCCTTTAAAACAGCTACATAGTTACAATGTACACAGCGTTACAATATTGCAGTGATGTGGCACAATTTTTGTACCCCATCCTTTTAATTTTCTAAATTAAAAAATGTAATTTACCATTGCATTTTTACAATTATAAATAAAATTGTGATGTACATCCTTATACTCATGATACACACATCTTTCTGTATTTTCCTATTTCCTGAGAATAAACCCTTCAAGGAGAAATGCTAGGTCAAAGAACATATTAATGTTGACATATTGTCAAATGGCCTTCCAGAAACTATGTACCACCATATACAACTTCCAACACTACATAAAAGAATATCTTTTTCCACACTGTT
Organism: Avahi laniger; assembly: GCA_963575035.1. Classification (NCBI taxonomy): domain Eukaryota; kingdom Metazoa; phylum Chordata; class Mammalia; order Primates; family Indriidae; genus Avahi; species Avahi laniger. The sequence goes on from CAUYSK010128752.1 coordinate 855, forward strand.
GCCCAAACTGGGTATTTTTAATACTTTTAATTATTGACAAAGTGATAAGTAAAAAATAATTTTAGTTTTGATTTGTATTTCTTTTATTAATGAAATTTAGCATTATTTAATGTTCATTGACCAAAATTAGTGATAATTTTTTGAGTTGCCTAGTCATTTTCTTTGCCCAGTTTTTCACTGAAGCCTTTCTATTCTATTTTTATATTGATTTTTTCATGTTAATTTGTATTAACCCTATCTAGATAGACTAATACATACATATACATAAAAATTGTCATAAATATTACAAATATATTTTTATATGTGTTCTTTGCTTTTCAATTCCATGATATTTTTTGACAAAAGAAACTTAATTTTTATATAACCAAATGTGTCCCTTTTTTATGCATCTGCCTTTGGGATCATGTTTATTTCTGATTTGAGTTACCATATCTGGAAATGTGAAAATCTGAAAATAACTGCTTAATGGCTAAGTCAAAAATAAGTGCAAGGGGAGGGAAATTTTTGCTTCTGGAAAGATGGAGTAGACATATTTCTCCCACGGTTCTCACTCAGTACAACTAAAAACCCTTGTCATTATGTACTAAACAGACATAAGTAGGCACTAAAAGGTAGAGAGAATGAGGTATTTGCTGGGGACTTTGGGATCCAAACAGTGACACAGCAGTGAGGTCCTCTGATTTTCTTTTTGCCCCATATATCCCAGACTGGGTGCCCGAGAAACTGGCATCTCAAAAATATCAGTGTGCACAGACAAAAAAAGCTCCAACAAAAACCTCCTCTGTCTAGCAGATAGATCAGGAAGAGAACTCAGGCAAGACAGAAAACTCTTAGAAAATGACTGCTCTGTGACAGCCAAACACTGCAGGAAAAAAAAAAGAAATTGTGGCTCCATCCTCAGCCACACCAGCAAAAGTTGAGTGGGAGCCTAGACTTCCACCATCGCTAGGCTATCAGGAAGCACCACCTCTCCCTACACATTGCTGACACGGTGTCAGAGAAGAGAATAGGGAGCTAGGATGTCATCAGTGGAGATCACATGGGGAGCTTGGACTTCCACCCCCACCTGGCATTAATGAGGCACCCCTCCCCGACTGAAGTGTGTCAAAGGAGGCCCCGCAGAGCATCAGGACCTCGGTCACCACCCAGTGGTAACCAGGCCATCCACCTCATGGTGTCAGTGGAGGCCACGTCGGGAACCAGAATGAAACACTCCCACCACTCTCCGCCATGCGCGGTGGAGCCGACTCAAGGACTGGAGCTTCCGCTTCCACCCAGCAGTAATGAGAGGCTCCAGCTTTGGATGTCACTGGAGGCTGAGTGAGGAGCCTGGATTTCATCCCCATCCAGCAGTAATGAGGACATGCTCCTTTCTTTCCCTGCCAGAACAGTGTCCCAGGAGGCCACCTAAATAGGAAAGTTAACTGAGATCCAAACTCTCTTCACATACTACCCCAGATTCCCAGGTTTCAGCCAAAAATCACTCCTTATACCAAGACCAGAAAGATCTCAAACTGAATGCAAATAGACGGTGGATGCCAACATAAGAATGACGGAAATCTTAGAAGTATTGCACAAACATTTTAAAGCCGCCACCATACGCATGCTTTAACGAGCAACTATGCACACTCTTGAAACAAATGAAAAAATAATCTCAGCAAAGAAATAAATGACATAAAAAATTACCACATGGAAATATTAGAACTGAAAAATACAATAACCAAAATAAACTTCTCCGTGGATGGGCTCAACAGCACAGTGGAGGGGACAGACTAAAGAATCCGTGAACTTGAAGATGAAGTAATGGAAATTACCCAGTATCAGCAATAGCAGGATAATACACTGAAATAAATACATACGTAAAAACAAAGCAGAACCTCAGGAAACTATGAGACTATAACAAAATATCTAAGATTCAAATTATTGGCATTCCAAGAGAAGAAAAAGAGGGCAGAGCTAGACAAGTATTCAAAGAAATAACGGAAACTTTTAAAATTTGATTAAATTGATAAAACTACAAATTCGAAAAGCTGAGTCGATCCCAAACAAGATAAAACCAAAGAAATCCACACCAAGACACCTCATATTCAAATTTTTCAAAACTAAAAACAAAGAAAAAGTCTTGAAACAATCAAGAGAGAACCAATCTCAATCCCTTACTTATAAAGAAAAACAATGTGAATAACAGCAGATTTCTCATCAGAAACCCTGGAGGCCAGAAAGAATATTCACATTGTTTTTCAAGTGCTAAAAGAAAAGGACTGCTAATGCAGAATCCTAAACACAGTGAAAATATCTTTCAGGAATGAAAATGAGGCAAAGAATTCTCACATGAAGGAAAAACAAGAGAATTTGTTGCCAGCAGTCCTACCATAAAACAATAACTAAAGAAATTTCCCTAAACAGAAAAAAAAAAATGGTAAAAGAAGCAATCTTGGGACATCAGGAAGAAAGAAAGACCATGATAAACAATAATATGGTAAATATAATAAGCTTTCCTTTTCCTCTTGAAGTTTTCTAAATTATGTTTGGCAGAGGAAACAAAAATCTTAACATCACCTAATGTAGCTCGAAATGTATACAAAGGAAATATTTTTTAAATATATTATAAATTGGGAAATTTAAAGTGACATAAAAGAAAGGAAGGTTTTTATATTTCATTAAAACTAGAAAAATAATGGCAGTAAACTATAATGAGTTATAATAATGTATGCGTAGTGTAATAAATACAGCAACCACTGCACAAAAGATACACAAAAAGATACACTCAAAAACACTATTGATAAATCAGAAGAGAACTCTAAAAAGGTACTAGTAACCCATAAGAAAACAAGAAAAAGTAAACACGAAATGAAAAACAGAAAACAAAAAATTACAAAGTCCTTCCAATCAAAAGACAGAGACTGGTAGAGCAGATTATAAAACGTGACTCAACAGCGTGCAGTCTATTAAAAACTCACTTCAAATATAAAAAAATAGGCAGAATGGAAGTAAAACAATGAGAAAAGATATGCCATGCAAACATTAATCAACACAAAGCAAGAATGACTATATTAATGCCAAATAAAGTGGACTTCAGAGGAAAGAAAATCAGCAGAGACAGAGACATTATATAGTGATGATTTGATAATCCAGCCAAAAGACATAGGGATCTTAAATATACACATAACCATGACAGAGCTGCAAAAATATGAAGAAAAAATTGATTGAACTGAAAGGAGAAGTAAACAAACCCACAATTATAGTTGCATTCCTCAATATCCCTCTATCGATGATTTATACAGCTACTGGATGGAAAATTGACTAGAATAAGAAAGAGTTCAATAACACTATCAACCAACAGGGTCTAACCAACATTTTTCAGACATGCCACCCAACAATAGCAGGACAAACAATCTTTTTAAGTGCCCACAAAATATATACCAAGAAAGGCTGCATCCGGGGCCATAAAACAAACCTCAACAAATTTAAAAGAATTGAAATCATACAAAGTATCTTCTCCAACTACAATGAAATCAAACTAGAAATCAATAACAAAAAGATAACAGGAAAAGCTTCGGTTACTTGGAAATAACCTAGGTACTTCTAAATAATTCATGGATCAAAGAGGAAGTCTCAAGGGAAATTTTTAAAAACTACATTGAACTGAATGAAAATGAAAACAAAACATATAAAAATTCAGGGGACACAGCTAAAGCAGTGCTGAGAGGGAAAATATATACGACTAAATGCGTGTTTTAGAAAGGATGAAAAGCCTCAAATTGATCATCTAAACTCCTACCACACCAAATCTAGAAAAAGAAGAGCAAAATAAAGCAAGCAGAGGGAAGAAAATAATAAGGATAAGAGCAGAAATAAAATAAAAAACATAGAAACATAGAGAAAATCATTGAACTAAAAGCTGGTTCATTAAAATATCAGTAAAATTAACAAACTTCTATTAAGACTGACAAAAAAAAAGAGAAAAATGCAAATTAACACTATCAGGAATGAAACGGGGGCTATCACTACAAACCCTGCAGATACATCAAAAGGAGAATAAGGGAATGCTATGAAATACTCTACACAATTAAATTTCACAACTTAGATGAATTGAATCAATTCCTCAAAAAACACACAGTACCACACTCATCCAATATAAAACAGATAATTTTAATAGCTCTATAACTATTAAGGATATAAAATTCATAACTTAAAAACTTACAAAAAATAAATCTCCAGGCCCAGATTGTTTTACTGAAGAATTTTACCAACACTTAAAGAATTGACACCAATTCTACATAATCTTTTCCAGAAAATAAAATAGGACGGAACACTTCTCAACTCATTTTATGAAGTTAATATTACCCTGTTAACAAAACTGGAAAAGACAGTATAGAAAAAAAAGCTGTAGATCACTATCACTCATGAATATAGACATAAAAATCTTATACAAAATATCAGCAAGTAGATTTCATCAATATGTAGAAAGAATTATACAGCATTACTAATTGGTTTTAAGCTTTGAAGCCAGGGATATAAGTCAGCTGTGATTGTCTGCAATCATTCAATGTAATTCACCATATTAATTGGCTAAAGAAGAAAAATCACATAGCCATATCAATCAATACAAAAAAGCATTTGACAAAATCTCTCAGGAAAATAAAAATTGAGGGGAACTTTCTCAATTTGATAAAGACATCTACAAAATCCATACAGAGAACATTATATTTGCACATACTATAAGAGTCTAAATTCTTCCCCCCTAAGGTCAGGAACAAGGCAAGGATGCTTGCTCTTGCTACTTTTATTGAACAGAGTGTTTGTAGTTCCAGCTGGTGCAGTAAGACCAAAAAAATGAAATAAAAAGTGTACAGATCTGAAAAGAAGATAGGAAAATATCCCTATTTGCAGAAGACATGATCATATACATAGAAGATTCCAAGTAATCTACAAAAAAGAAAAGAAAAGAAAAAGAAAAAACACTTCCAGAACTAATGAGTGGGTTCAACAAGGTCACATGATACAAGATAAATACAGAAAAATCAATTTTACTTTGATATAAATGAACATTTGAATACCAACATTAAAAAATTCAGTATAATTTGTAATTGCTCAAAATAAAATAAAATACATAGCTGCAAATCTAACAAAATGTCTATAGGTCTTATTTGCTGAAAACTACAAAACATTAATGAAAGAAATCAAACAATGTCCAAATAAATGAAGACACCTAATGTGTTCATAGATCAGAAGACGCAACATAGCAAAGATACCAGTTCTTCCTAAATTGGCATACAGGTTTAACACAATTTATATCAAAATCCCAACAAGGCTTTTTGTATATATAGACAAGAACTTTAAAATTTTTAAAGGATTTTATTTTAAAGGCAAAGAGATTAGACTAGCCAAAATAATTTTAAAATAAAAGAATAAAATGGGAACTATTAGTCAGTTCAATACTTACTACATAGCTTCAGAAGTCAAGACTGTGTGGTATTTGCAAAAGGATAGACACACATATCAATAGAACAAAGCAAATAAACCAGAAGTAGACCCACCCAAATATGCCCAATTGAATTTTAACAAATGTGCAAGAGACATTTTGCTAAAAAAAGGACATACAAATGGCAAATAAGTACAGATGGTCCTTGACTTACAATTTTTCTACTTTATGATAATTTATTGAGACATAACCCAATTGTAAGTTGAGGAGCATTTGAACATGAAATGTTGTTCAACGTCATTAGCCATTAATGAAATGCAAAATAAGTCACAACGAGGCTTTAGCAAAGATGCAGAGAAACTAGATCACTCATACATTGCTTGTAGGAATATCGAATGGTACAGCCATCTTGGAAAACAGTTTGGCAGTTTCTAAAAACAAAAAGAACTAAACATTGAAAAATACAGAATTTGATAAACAATTTGAAGGCAGAAAAAAAACTGAACATGCTACTACCATACAACCCAGAAATCACACTCCTGGCTATTTATCCCAGAGAAATGAAAACTTATGTTGATATAAAATTTGTATACAAATATTTATAGCAGCTTTATGTATAATAACTCAAAACTGAATACAACCCAATATCCTTCAGTAAGTGATCGCTTAAGCAAATTGTGGTACTCTATGCAATGGAATATTACTCAGCAATAAGAGGGAATAAACTACTGATACACACAACGATATGGATAAATTTCCAGAGAATTATGCTGAATGAAAAAAGTCAATCACAAAAGGTTATATACTGCATGATTTCCTTTATATGTTCTAAATCCTGACTGTATCAGTGTCAATACCCTGGTTGTGATTTTATTCTGTAGTGTTTCTGCTACCGTTGGAGAAAATTGGGTAATGGAGACATAGGATCGCTCTCCACTATTTCTTACAACTGCATGTGAATTTACAATGATCTCAAAATAAAGAGTTTAATTTGTTAAAAAGTAATTATTGGGCAACTAGAATCATCTCATAAATAGCAGTAAACAAATCTCAGAGACATCACTTTCCCTGCAATTGAGGGTATGTTCATCATTCATCTTCCTGGACTTACATAGAATCCATAGAATCCTCTGCATAAAAAGTGTATATTTTGGGGGATGGACACACTTATAACTTTGACTCAAATGGCACAAAACCAATTTATGTAACTAAAACATTTGTACCCCTATAATATTCTGAAATTTAAAAAAAAATGTGTATTTTTCTTTCTGATTAAGTGCTCTTATGAACTACTAAGCTGAGGAAAATAAACTCCAAAAAAAGTGTTTTATTGAGAGCCTTTTTTCCCAAGGCCCCACAGAATCACGTCATTTTCCCAAACATTTCAGTGCATTTAATATGACTGAGCACATTTTTGCAATTAGATAATACATTGTTAATGGGTTGAAAATTTTTAAATTGACATACAACTTTAAAGAGCAATTATAATTATCCTTGCTGTGATCACTGTTTTGACATTGTACTTATTGATGTAATATTAGAATTCATTATTATCTCTTCTCAAGACTCGTGAACAACTTAAGGTTTTACCATGCTATTAAATGCAAAACAATTCAGAAAATTTTATTTTCATATTGTTTTATTTTTCTTAATAAATACTTTATTTTTAGCCATTATTTTGAAACACAATAATTGTTTTGAGGAAATTTCATGCCATATTATCTCCTTGAAACACAAGGATGTTAAGCTCTATTTAATTAAAATAAATCTGTTCATTTTCTGGCTAATTCAAGAGAAAAAAATACTTGGCAGAATTTGTTTCTAGAACATTACCATTATGCTAAGAATAGTGTAATAATAGTGTTAAAAGTAATGTCATCTACTTGCTGAAAAATCAACTGCTAAAAGATTGTGATCAACAAAATTATTCTAAATATATTTTAAATTATTATATGTCAGAAATAAGTTAACAACAATCAGGTATTTTCTGCAATTTTTCAAATATTTTATAAGTCAAATCTTTAAAGGTCATTATTCCATTCAATGGTCTATTAGAATACCTGTTATTTCCTCAGTTGAAATTTCATTATCACTGTTCCCAAATGCTGTAGCTGCTCTTATACTTTTGAAAATTACACTGTATGAATGTTTATACTTTACTGAAGTAGTTTGGATAGTGCACATTTTGTTAATGCTGTAGAATTTTTTTGTGGTTTATACAACAAATATAGTTAGGCTTAAATCCTAAAATTTTACAATAGACACAAAGTATTTCCTTGCTTTTCTTCTCTTTCAAATAAAAAGATATCATGAATAACCATGAAATAAACTTTTCATTTAATCTTTGATTAAGTCACACTATCTAAGAGCCTGGGCTACAACCTAGATTTACGAAGGCAAATGAGACATGACCTCTCCCTAATGAAGTTTTAAATTTAATGTTTATTGATGAATTTGTGGCATAAAACGAATATAACATTTATAAGTACCACACGCTAACCAATTGCACAACTGGAGCTCCTGAATGTACCACTTAAAATGTATGGCTTTTTTTGTGTGTGTGTGTGTGTGTGTGCGTTTTTTTTTTTATTTCAGCATAATATGGGGGTACAGATGTTTAGGTTACATGTGTTGCCCTTGCCCCCCATCCCCCCCTCAGTCCAGGTTTCAAATATGTCCATCCCATTTTGTATAGCTTTTTAATATGTGTTTTATTTCATTAGTCCAATGTCATTTTAATAATAATTGTTATAGTAAGCTAACCTACAAGTAAATAAGCCAAGGATTTGCATATGATTTATTTTAAAGTTTTTTAACCTTTTCTTTTAAAATATAGAAGTAATAATGAAATTCAAATATTAATAATGCATAAGATTGCATTATGACAAGTCAGAATAAAATTTTTAAAATACAAGGTGTGTTATATGTATAACTTATACCAACAAAACTACAATATATATTTGAAATTGACAAGTGCTTTTTAACAAAATCAACTCAAGATTGAGAAGAAAACATAAATAACATGAATACACCAATTATCATAAAAGAAATGTCAAAGATGGGCAAAATACATTTCCAAAATGACATTATGCCTAGGGATGTTTAGAGCTTGTTTTATTAAATCTCCAGGAAGACGTGTACGCATCTTGTTACCTGATCTCTTCCAAAGTAAGGGAAAAAACTTAGACAGTTAACACCTCATTTACAGGACAGCCAAGCTATTATTAATATAATCCTGACACCAGAATCAGACAAAATAGCACAGTTATCACCCATTCCTGTCCAGCATATACACACACCTAGAGACCAATCTCGTTAACGAGTTTAAATGTAATGTTTTTAGATTAAACATAGTAGTTTCTTAAGAGAATAATACATTCTGACCAGTAAGGTTTTATATAAGAAATACAAGGATGGCTCAATGTTTAGACTTCTATTTCTGTAGTCACTACACTCATAAATTACTAGATTAAGAAAAATATGATCATCTTGATAGACTCTAAAAAAGAAATTCAACATGTTGTTGATGACAACTCTCGGTAAACTAGGAATAAAAAGAAACAACTTTTTTTTTTTCTTAATTTCAGCACATTATGAGGCTACAGATGTTTAGGTTACATATGTTGCCCTTGCCCCCCCCCAAATCTGAGTTTCAAATATGTCCATCCTTCGGGTGGTGTGCATTGCACTCGTTGTGTCTGCATTATACCCGTCCTCTTTCCCGCCGCCCCGTCCCCCGCCCCCCGGGCCCACCTGCACGTGGGG
>CAUYSK010128753.1:0-11518 GCA_963575035.1 Avahi laniger
GCTGGGTCCTCCCACTGCGGGGCTCGGAGATCGGCGAGGAAGGACCTCTGGCTACCGTGGGACCCACGGGCTCACGGGCAGTCCAGACTTCCAGGTCACAGGAACGACGACTTTGGACTGTGGGCGAGGCTCACGTACACAGCCTGCAGGGGGACGATAGGCAGCGAGGGTCCACCTGGCCGTGGATCCCGCGTTGGCTCGCCCTGGACGCCGCCTCGGAGGCTTCTTCAGCCCGCTGAGCGCTCCTCCCCTTCACCTGGGAACCGCGGAGAAGCCCCTGGCTGCCATCCTGGAGACGGCAGGCCAAAGCCCGACAGGGACGTGCCAGGCCTGGACTGGCTGTGGAGGGATGTAGCCACGGGGACGTGCTGCTGGGCAACGGCGGCTGCGACGGTGACGGGTCTGGCGCCTGTGCGGTCGCAAGTTCGGCCCGCGCGCCGGGCAAAGCTGTCAGACGGCCCCTTTAAGAGGCTCTGGAGGCTTGGATGGCACGACCTGGCGGTCGGGACGGGACGATCGGGGACATGCCACGGGGTGGAGGTGGCGGTGGCAGGGACCGATTGTGAGATTGCACTGGCTGGGGTGTCGGGGTTGACGGAAGGAGGGCGGGCGGGACTGGGACCAGGAGCGAGGGGCGCAGACTCCCGGTCTTGATCTCAGGAAACCTTTGAACTAAGGTCGCGGTGGGTCCCCAGCTCCCAGCGGAGGGCCCTCTTGGTGCAGAGAGGCAAACGTTCCCATCCCTCCTCCTGAAATTGGGGCTGGCACAAAACACTGGGGACGGGCGTTACTGCCACGGCAGCCGGGATGAAGTCTGGTGAGCGGGGATCGGCCCTTGGGGCACAGGGAATCAGTGAGCTGAGGCCCCGACAGAAGGTGCCAGTTCACCAACATAGGTGTCCCGTGCCTCCACAGGATCCAAGCCAGCCACATACTGCTCCGGTATTAATCGCCAGGGGCTGCTGCCTGTCCTGTACTGCTCTCAAGTCCCAGGGAGAGCGAAGGTGACTAGAGGGCTGCCTGCCTAAGACCCGACATGCCGGCGGTGCGTTTGGATGGAGAGGGTTCTCGTTTCGGCTGCGTTGGCCCCCAGAGAGACCGACTCTGAAACGTAGGTTCTCTCTCCAGGGGCCCTGAGGGCAACAGGAGACTTCGGAGTAAGCCGAGCCTTCCTAGAACCGCATGCCCAGGCCCCCGTTTTGGCCACTCACACAGTTGCTACGCTTTTCTTCAGCTGACTTTCCAAAAGGGAGAGGGTCCTTGGAAGACCCAGCGATACTGGGGGTACAGTTTCAAAGGAGTTCCCTGCATTGGCTCCTGGCTCTAAGGGAACCTGACACCTCTTTATTTCCTGAACTTCCCCAGCCCAATACACGACAGTCAGCACTGTTTCCAGGAGCGTTGGGTCCCCTTACATCTTCTGGCAGTTGGGAACAGGTGTCTCCACTTGGGGTCTCTCCACATGAACCTGCAGACCACACCAGTGTGGTTGCTGGTAGGAAAACTGTTCAAAGCCAGACGTTTTTACAAGTACGTTAGCCTGTGGTAGCAGAGGGTTTTGGGGCGAGTGGGCTCGGCCCCCTAAAAGATCGACCGAGACGGTCAGGCACACTCTCCAGGGGCCCTGAGGGCCCAAGGGACTTCGGGGGAAGCAGATCCGACCTAGGACTGTGTGCACAGGCCCCATTCTGGAGGCCTGGGCAAGACTCGTTGTTCTTGTCAGAAGACGAAAGGATGACCCCAGCAAATGCCCTCATCACAACCGAACCACGGCAAAGTGGAACAATGCCATCGCCCCCGTATGGACCCACACGAAAACTAGTCCCTCCTCCTTCCCACCCCCACCCCCACCCCAACCACTTCAGGGCAAACAGTGGCAGGGAATTCCTCCATCCAGGCCCGCCTCGGTCCACTCTTCCCAAGGTAAAGGCCAAGCCTGTATGTCCCCCAGCCCTCCCCACACACCAAGGAAACAAACAAAGGAAGATGGACGCCAGGTGAAATGGGGTCTGCCTCAGAAGACAAACGCCAGGCAAGGTGTGCTGCTGCTGAGCCCGTGAGACACAGGAGACCCACGGGCACCGACACCGGGTTTTCCCACTGTGGGGCTCGGGGCTTGGCGAGGAAGGACCGCCGGGTACGAGGGGGCCCGCGGGCTCACTGGCAGTCCAGCCTTCCAGGTCACAGGCACGACGACTTAGGACTGTGGGCGAGACTCACGTACACATCCTGCAGGCGGCCAACAGGCGGTGAGGGGCGGAGACGACAGGTGGGGACCGACGGCGAGATTGCACTGGCTGGGATGTCGGGGTTGGCGGAAGGAGGGCGGGCGGGACCAGGACCAGGAGTGAGGGATGCAGACTCCCGGGCTTGTTTTCAGGAAGCCTTTCAACTGAGGTCGCGGCGGGTCCCCGGCTCCGAGCGGAGGACCCTCTTGGGGCAGAGAGGCGAACGTTCCCATCCCTCCTCCTGAGATCGGGGCGGGCACGAAACACTGGGGACGAGCTTTCCTCCCACGGCGGTGGGGATGAAGTCTTGTGAGCAGGGATCGGGCCTGTGGGTCACAGGGAGTCAGTGAGCTGAGGCCCCGACAGAAGGTGGCAGTTCACCGACATAGGTGTCCCGTGCCTCCAGGGGATCTGCACCAGCCCTGTACTGCTCTGGTATTAATCGCCAGGGGCTGCTGCCTGTCCTGTTGTACTCGCAAGTCCCAGGGAGAGCGAAGGCGACCAGAGGGCTGCCTGCCTAAGACCCGACATGCTGGCGGTGCATTGGGACGGAGAGGGTTCTTGTATTGGCGACATCGGCCCCCAGAGAGACCGACCCTGAAGCGTAGGTTCTCTCTCCAGGGGCCCTGAGGGCAACAGGAGACTTCGGGGAAAGCCTATCCTGCCTAGAACCGCATGCCCAGGCCCCCTTTTTGGCCACTCACACAGTTGCTACGCTTTTCTTCAGCTGACTTTCCAAAAGGGTGAGGGTCCTCTTAAGAACCAGCGATACTGGGGGTACAGTTTCAAAGGAGTTCCCTGCACTGGCTCCTGGCTCTAAGGGAACCTGACACCTCTTTATTTTCTGAACTTCTCTAGCCCAGTACACGACCGTCAGAACTGTTTCCAGGAGCGTTGGGTCCCCTTACATCTTCTGGCAGTGTGGGAACAGGTGTCTCCACTTGGGCTCTCTCCACGTGAACCTGCAGACCACACCAATGTGGTTTCTGGTAGGAAAACTGTTCGATGCCAGACGTTTTTACAAGTACGTTAGCATTTGGTAGCAGAGGCTTTTGGAGCAAGTGGGCTCGGCCCCCTCCAAGACCCACCGAGAGTAGCAGGCACACTCTCCAGGGGCCCTGAGGGCCCAAGGGACTTTGGAGGAAGCCAAGCTGACCTAGGACTGCGTGCACAGGCCCCATTCTGGAGGCCTGAGCAAGACTCGGGGTTCCTGTCAGAAGATGAAAGAATAACCCCAGCAAATGCCCTAATCACCCGCCAACGTCAGTGAAGTGGAACAATGGCACCGCCCCCGTCTGGATCCACACGAAACCTAGTCCCTCCTCTTCCCCACCCCCAACCCCCACCCCCACCCCTTCAAGGCAAAGAGTGGCAGGAAATTCCTCCTTCCAGGCCCGCCTCTGTCCCACACTTCCGCAGATAAAGGCCAAGCCTGTATTTCGCCCAGCCTTCCTCCCCACCCCCAAGGAAATAACCAAAGGAAAGTGGACGCCAAGTGAAATGGCGTCTGCCTCAGAAGACAAAGGCCATGCAAGGTGTGCTGCCGCTCAGCCCGTGAGACTCAGGGGACCCACAGATCAGGCACTGATGCCAGGTCCTCCCACTATGGTGCTCGGAGCTCGGTGAGGAAGGACCCCTGTTTACCGGGCGGCCCATGGGCTCACGGGCAGTCCAGCCTTCCAGGTCACAGGCACGACCACTTTGGACTGTGGGCGAGACTTACGTACAAAGCCTGCAAGTGGGCGACAGGCGGCAAGGGGCCACCTGGCCGTGGATCCCGCGTTGGCCCCCCTTGGACGCCGCCGCGGAGGCTTCCTCAGCCCGCTGGGCCCTACTCCCCTTCACCTGGGAACTGCGGAGAATCCCCTGGCTGCCATCCTGGAGAGGGCAGGCCAAACCCCGACAGGGACACGCCTGGCCTGGCCTGGCCACGGAGGGCTGTAGCCATGGGGACGTGGCGTTGGACAATGGTGGCTTCGACGGTGACGGCATCTGGGGCATGCCCGGTCCCAAGTTCGACCCGTGCGCCGGGCAAAGCTGTCAGGCGGCCCCTTTAAGAGGCTCTGGTGGCTTGGGTGGCGTGACCTGGCTGTCGGTACGGGATGATCGGGGCCACGCCATGGGCGCGGAGGCAGCAGAGGCGGGGACCGAGGGCGAGATTGCACTGGCTGTGGTATCGGGGTTGGCGTAAGGAGGGCCCCCGGGACCGGGACCAGGAGCGAGGAACGCAGACTCCCGGGCTTGTTCTCAGGAACGCTTTGAACAGAGGTCTTGGCGGGTCCCCGGCTCCCAGCGGAGGGCCCTCTGTGGCAGAGAAGCGAATGTTTTCATCCCTCCTCCTGAGAAAGGGGCTGGCACGAAACACTGGGGACGGGCGTTCCTGCGACAGCAGCGGGGATGAAGTCTGGTGAGCGGGGATGGGGCCTGTGGGGCACAGGGAGCCAGTGAGCTGAGGCTCCGACAGAAGGTGACAGTTCACCGACATAGGTGTCCCCTGCCTCCATTGGATACGCGCCAGCCCCGTACTGCTCCGGTATTAATTGCCAGGGGCTGCTGCCTGTCCTGTACTGCTCGCAAGTCCCAGGGAGAGTGAAGGCGACCAGAGGGCTGCCTGCCTAAGACCCGACATGCCGGCGGTGCGTTGGGATGGAGAGGGTTCTCGTGTCGGCGGCATCGGCTCCCAGGGACACTGACCCTAAAGTGAAGGTTTTCTCTCCAGGGGCCCTGAGGGCAACAGGAGACTTCAGGGAAAGCCGAGCCTGCCTAGAACCACATGCACGGGCCCCCTTTTTGGCCACTGACACAGTTGCTATGCTTTTCTTCAGCTGACTTTCCAAAAGGGTGAGAGTCCTCGGAAGACCCAGTATTACTGGGGGTGCACTTTCAAAGGAGTTCCCTGCATTGGCTCCTGGCTCTAAGGGAACCTGACACCTCTTTATTTCCTGAGTTTCCCCAGCCCAATACACGACCATCAGCACTGTTTCAGGAGGGTTGGGTCCCCTTACGTCTTCTGACAGTGTGGGAACAGGTGTCTCCACTTGCGCTCTCTCCACGTGAACCTGCAGACCACACCAGCATGTTTGCTGGTAGGAAAACTGTTCGATGCCAGACGTTTTTACAAGTACGTTAGCCTGTGGTAGCAGAGGGTTTTGGGGCGAGTGGGCTCGGCCCCCTCCAAGACCCACCGAGAGGGGCGGGCACTCTCTCCAGGGACCCTGATGGCCCAAGGGACTTTGGAGGAAGCAGAGCCGACCTGGGACCGCGTGCACAGGCCCCCTGCTGGAGGCCTGGGCAAGTTCAGGGTTCTTTTCAGAAGACGAATGGATTACCCCAGCAAATGCCCTCATCACCTCCCAACCTCAGCGAAGCGGAACAATGTCACCGCCCCCGTCTCGACCCACATGAAACCTAGTCCCTCCTCTTCCCCACCCCCACCCCTTCAGGGCAAACAGTGGCAGGCAATTCCTCCTTCCATTCCCGCCTCAGTCCCACACTTCCCCAGGTAAAGGCCAAGGCTGTATTTCGCCCAGCCCTCCACCCCACCCCCAATAAAAAAACCAAAGGAAGGTGGACGCCAAGTGAAATGGCGTCCGCCTCAGAAGGCAAATGTCATGCAAGGCGTGCTCCCGCTGAGTCCGTGAGACTCAGGGGACCCACCGATCGGACATCGACGCCTTGTCCTCCCTCTGCTGGGCTCAGGGCTCGGCGAGGAAGGAACCCTGGGTACCGGGGCACTCACGCACTCACGGACAGTCCAGCCTTCCATGTCACAGGCACGACAACTTTGGACTGTGGGCGAGACTCACGTACACAGCCTGCAGGCGGTCGACAGTTGTTGAGGGGCCACCTGGCCGTCGATCCGCATTGGCCCCCCCTGGACACCACCGCGGAGGCTTCCTCAGCCCGCTGGGCCCTCCTCCCCTTCACCTGGGAACCGCGGATAGTCCCCTGGCTGCCATCCTGGAGAGGGCAGCCTAAAGCCCGACAGGGAAGCACCTGGCCTGGCTTGGCCGCGGAGAGCTGTAGCCACGGGGACGCGCCTCTGGACAACGGCGGCTGCGACGATGACGGCGTCTAGTGCATGCACGGTCACAAGTTTGGCCTGCACGCCGGACAAAGCTGTCAGGCGACCCCTTTAAGAGGCTCTGGTGGCTTGGGTGGCGCGACCTCGTGGTCGGGACGAAACAATCGGGGATATGCCACGGGGGCGGAGGCAGCAGCAGCGGGGACCCAGGCCGAGATTTCACTGGCTGGCGTGTCCGGGTTGGTGGAAGGAGGGCGCGCGGGTCCAGGACCAGGAGCGAGGAGCGCAGACTGCCATTCTTGTTCTCAGGAAGTCTTTGAACAGAGGTCGCAGCGGGTGTCTGGCTCCCAGCGGAGGGCCCTCTTGGTGCAGAGAGGCGAACGCTCCCATCCCTCCTCCAGCGATGGGGGCTGACACGATACACTGGGGACGGGCGTTGCTGCCACGGCAGCGGGGATGAAGTCTGGTGAGTTGGGTTGGGGCCTGGGGTTAGGTTTACGGCTAGGACTAGGGTTAGGGTTAAGGTTATGGTTAGGGTGAGGGATAGGTTTAGTGTTAGCGCTATTGCTAGGTTTAGGGTTAGGGTATTGGCCTGGGATAGGGTTAGCGTTAGGGTTAGGGTGAGGGTGAGGGTGAGGTTTAGGGTTAGGGTTAGGGTTAGGGTTAGGGTAAGGATTAGGGTTAGGGTGAGGGTTAGGGTTAGAGTTAGGGTTAGGGTTAGGGTTAGAATTAGGGCTATGGTTAGGGTTAGAGGTAGGACTAGGGTTAGAGCTAGGTTAAGGGTGAGGGTTAGGGTTACGGTTAGGGTTGGGTTTAGCGTGAGGGTGAGAATGAGGGTTATGGTTAGGATTTGATTAGGGTAGGGTGAGGGTGAAGGTTATGTTTTGGGTTAGTGTTAGAGTTAGTGTTAGGGTTAGGGCTAGTGTTAGGTTTATGGTTAGGTTTAGGGTTAGTGTTAGAGCTAGGTTTAGGTTTAGGGTTAGGGCTATGGTTAGGGTTAGGATGAGTGTTATGATTAGGGTTAGGGTTAGGTTGAGGTTTATAGTGAGGGTTAGAGTTAGGGTTAGGGTTAGTGTTATGGTGACGATGAGGGTTAGGGTTAGGGTTAGGTTTAGGGTTATGGTGAGGGTGAGGCTGAGGGTTAGGCTTAGGGTTAGGGTTAGGGTTAGGGTTATGGTGAGGGTGAGGTGGAGGGTTAGTGTTAGGGTTAGCATTAGGGCTAGAACTAGCTTTAGGGTTAGGGCTAGGGCTAGGGAAAGGGTTAAGGCTAGTGCTAGGGCTAGGGTTAAGTTTAGCGTTGGGCTAAGGTCAGGGCTAGGGATAGGGCTATGGTTACGCCTAGGTTTAGGGGTTATCGCTAGGGTTAGGGTTAGGGCTAGGACTAGGGTTAGGTTTAGCATTAGGGTTAGGCCAACAGCTAGGGTTAGGTTTAGCGTTAGGCTGAGGATGAGGGTGAGGATGAGGATTAGGGTTAGGGTTAATTTTAGGTCTGGGATAAGGGTTAGGGTTAGGGTTAGTGTTAGAGCTAGGGTTAGGTTTAGGGCTAGGGTCAGGGCAAGTGTAAGGTTGAGGGCTAGCGCTAGTCTTAGGTTTAGTGTTAGGGCTTTGCTGAGGGTGAGGGTGAGGGTGAGGATTAGGATTAGGGTTAGGGTTAGTGTAGGTTTAGGTCTAGGATTAGGGTTAGGGTTAGCGTTAGTGTTAGGGCTAGGTTTAGGTTTAGGTCGAGGGCAAGGGTTAGGGATAGTGTAAATTTGAGGGCCAGGGCTAGGCTTAGGTTTAGTGTTAGGGCTTCGCTGAGGGTGAGGGTGAGAGTGAGGATTAGGGTTAGGGTTAGGATTAGGGTTAGAGTTTTGGTGAGGTTTAGGTTTAGGGTTAGGGTTAGGTTTAGGGTTAGGGTGAGGGTGAGGGTTAGGGTTATGATTAGGGTTAGGGTTATGTTGAGGTTTAGGGTTGAGATTAGGGTTAGGGTTAGGGTTAGGGTTAGGGCTTAGTGTTAGGGTTAGGGCTTGGGCTAGGGCTGTAGTTACGGCTAGGGCTAGGGCTAGAGCTAGGGCTAGGGTTAGGGTTAGTGGTAGGGTTAGGGGTAGTGCTCGGGTTAGGGTGAGGGTGAGGTTGATGGTTATGGTTAGGGTTAGTTTAGTGTTAGGTTAGGTTTATGGTTATGGTTAGGGTTTAGGGTTAATGTTAGGGTTAGGGTAGGTTTGTGGTTAGAGTTAGGTTAGGATTAGGGTTAGGCTTAGGCTTTCATTAGCATTAAAGTTAGGGTTAGGATTAGGGTTAGTTTAAAGTTTAGAGTTAGAATTAGGGTTTGGTATAGGGTTAGTGTAGGGTCAGTATTAGAGTTAGGTTAAAGTTTAGAGTTAGTATTAGGGTTAGGGATAGGGTTAGGTTAAGTGTTAGGGATAGGGTTAGGGTTAGTGTTAGGGTTAGGGTTAGGGTTAAGGGTTTGCAATAGTGTTACAGTTAGATTAGTGTTACGGTTAGTGTTAGGGTTATGTTTATCTTTAGGGTTAGTGTTAGGTTAGGGTTATGGTTAGGGTTAGGTTTAGGGTTAGGGTTGGGATTAGGGTTAGGCTTATGGCGTTTTAGGTTTAGGGTTAGAATTAGGGTTAGGGTCAGGGTCGGGGTCGGAGTCGGGGTCGGGGTCGGGTTCAGGATTAGGGTTAGCGTTAGGGTGAGGTTTAGGGTTACTTTTTGGGTTAGGGTTGGGGTTGTGTTTCGGGATGGGGTTTGGGATGAGGTTGGGTTTGGGGTTGGGGTTGTTGTTGGTTCTGGGGTTGGGGTTAGGGTTAAAGGTTAGGGTTAGGTTTAGGGTGAGGCTTAGAGTTAGGGGTAGTTTAGGATTATGTTTAGGGTTAGGACTATTGCTAGGTTTAGTGTTACGGCTATGGCTAGGGTTAGGGTTAGGGTTATGGCTAGGGATAGGGTTAGTGTTACGGTTAGGGCTAGGTCCAGGGTTAGGGCTAGGACTAGGGTTAGGGCCAGGGTTAGAGCTAGGGCTAGGGTTAGTGTTAGGTTTACGGCTACGATTAGGGTTAGGGTTAAGGTTAGGGTTAGGGTAAGGGCTAGGTTTAGCGTTAGGGCTAGGGCTAGGGTTAGGGTTAGGGTATTGGCCTGGCATAGGGTTAGCATTAGGGTTAGAGTTAGGGTGAAGATGTGGGTGAGGTTTAGGGTTAGGGTTAGGTTTAGGTCTAGGATAAGGGTTAGGGTTAGTGTTAGTGTTAGAGCTAGGGTTAGAGTTAGGGTTAGGGATAGGGTTAGGGCTAGTTTAAGGTTGAGGGCTAGGGCTAGGCTTAGGTTTAGTGTTAGGGCTTGTCTGAGGGTGAGGGTGAGTGTGAGGATGAGAGTGAGGGTGAGGGTTCGGGTTAGTGTTTGGTTTAGGTCTAGGATTAGGGTTAGGGTTAGGGTTAGGGTTAGTGTTAGGGCTATGGTTAGGGTTAGGTTTAGGGCCAGTATTAGGGATAGTGTAAGTTTGAGGGCTAGGTCTAGGCTTAGGTTTAGTGTTAGGGCTTGGCTGAGGGTGAGGGTGAGGGTGAGGATTAGGGTTAGAGTTACAGTGAGGTTTAGGTTTAGGGTTAGGGTTAGGTTTTGGGTTAGGGTGAGGGTGAGGGTTTGGGTTATGGTTAGGGTTAGGGTTAGGGTTAGGGTGAGGGTTAGGATTAGGATTAGGGTTAAGGCTAGGGTTAGGGGTTAGTGTTAGGGTTAGGGTTAGGGTTAGATTTAGCGTTAGGGCTAGGTTTAGGGCTAGGGTGAGTCTTAGGTTTAGGGTAAGGGTTAGGGTTCAGGTTAGGATGAGGGTCATGGTGAGGGTCAGGGTTAGGGTTAGGGTTAGGTTTTCGGTTATGATAGGGTTAGGGTTACGGTGAGTGTTAGGGTTATTGTTAGGGTTAGGGTGATGGTGAGGGTTAGGGTTAGTGTGAGGGTGAGGGTTAGGGTTAGGTTTAGGGTTAGGGTTAGGTTTAGGGTGAGGGTTAGGGTTAGGGTGAGGGTTAGGATTAGGATTAGGGTTAGGTTTAGGGTGAGGGTTAGGTTTAGTGTTAGGGTGAGCGTTAGGGTTAGGTTTAGAGTTAGGGTTAGTGTTTAGGGTTAGGGTTATGGTTAAGGTTAGGTTTAAGGTTGGGTTAGAGTTAGGCTTATGGTGGATTAGGGTTAGGGTTAGGGTTCCGATTAGGATTAGAGTTAGGGTCGGAGTCGGGGTCGGAGTCGGGGTCGGGGTCGGGTTAAGGGTTAGGGTTAGGGTTAGGGTGAGGGTTAAGTTTACGTTTAGGGTTAGGTTTGGGGTTGTGTTTGGGGATTGGGTTTGCGTTGGGGTTAGAGTTAGGTTTGGGGTTGGGTTTGGTGTTGGGGTTGGGTTTGGGTTTGGGGTTGGGCTTAGGGTTAGGTTTACGGTTTGGGTAGGGATTACAGGTTAGTTTTTAGGGTTAGGGTTAGAGTTAGGGTTAGGGTAGGGTTAGGGTTACGGTTAGGGGTTAGGGTTAGGGTTAGTGTGGGACTTAGTGTTAGGGTTAGGGTTAAGGTGAGGGGTTAGGGTGAAAGGTTAGAGTTAGGGTTAGGGTGAGTGTTAGAGTTAGGGGTAGGTTAGGGTTAGGTTTAGGTTTAGGGCTATTGCTAGGATTAGGGTTAGGGCTAGGGCCAGGGTTAGGACTAGGAATAGGGTTAGGGCCAGCGTTAGGGCTAGGGCTAGGGTTGGGGTTAAGGTTTGGGTTATGGTGAGGGCTAGGTTTAGCGTTAGCTCTAGGGCTAGGGTTAGGGTTACGTTTTCGGCTAGGACTAGGGTTAGGGTTAAGGTTTGTGTTATGGTGAGGGCTAGGTTTAGCGTCAGTGCTAGGGTTAGTGTTAGGGTTAGGGTATTGTTCTGGGATATGGTTAGCGTTAGGGTGAGGGTGAGGTTTAGGGTTAGTGTTAGGGTAAGGGTTAGGGTTAGGGTGAGGGTTAGGTTTAGGGTTAGGGTTAGGGTTAGGGTTAGGATTAGGGCTACAGTTAGGGTTAGGGTTAGGGCTAGGTTTAGAGCTAGGGTAAGGGTGAGGGTTAGGTTTAGGGTTAGGGTTGGGTTTAGAGTGAGGGTGAGAATGAGGGTTAGGGTTTGGGTTTGGGTTAGGGTTAGGGTGAAGGAGAGAGTTAGGGTTAAGTTTAGCATTAGAGTTAGTGTTAGTGTTAGGGCTAGTGTTAGGTTTAGGGTTAGGTTTAGGGTTAGTGTTAGAGCTAGGGTTTGGGCTATGGTTAGGGCTAGCGTGAGGGTTATGATTAGGGTTAGGGTTAGGTTGAG